>JAAGNO010030709.1:0-19349 GCA_033439905.1 Ceryle rudis
AAAATTTTGTAAAGTTCATATATAGCTTAAATGGGTAAATAGTTTACTACAAATACTAAACAGCACATACATGGTTCTAGAAACCAAGGTGGGTAGACTGTATAATCCAAGGCCTTATTTATATAAGAAAGTCAGTTTTGGTACAAATTGATATATATCAGCTTTATGTGAATAATCTGTTTTACATTCCCATTTAGATAATATTTTCTAGCTTTATCTTGAGTTTGAATTTCTGCTCTAAATAATCCATAACATTTTTTCTTAATCAGTAATTCACTGCAAAATTTATATTGATGTATCTGTATTTTGAATAAATACTTCAAAACTGCTCTCACTGTACTCCCAATTACTGGTGCTTACTACGTGTTCTCCACTGTCCCATTTTTATCCTCATAAGAGTAACTCCATCCTGCTTAAATGCTGGCACATAACCATGATCCACTTGTGGCTTCCTCTTGATATCAAGTCATTGGTGTCTCAGTCATGTTTCCAACATATACACGTGCTCTGAGAACCGTAAATAAAAATTTTTCCTTCACAGACAATAGCATCCAGTGAACAAGATGAAATGACCTTGTAAGGCCAAGCACTCCTCAATACACTACACACATGTGCAGAGGAATAGCTTTGGCTCTGCCATGAACCCAGTGATGCCACAGATATTCAATAAGACATTTTATATTACTGTTGTCCTCAGAACATGAAATAAGGAAATATTTCTCTACAGTAACAGTTATGGGGGGGTGGGTTGACTAAATACCAGAATATTACAGTGCATGGTAGAATTGCCCATCCCTGGGTGGTAAACCTTTTACACTTTTACTAACTCAATCCCACATATCATATGCTGAAGATCCAAACATAGAAACATAGAATTATTATGGTTGGAAAGAACCTCTAGGATCATCAAGTCCACCCTTCATCCCAACATCTCCCTAACCACTAGACCATAGCCTCAAGTGCTACACCTACTCAATTTTTTAACACCTCCAGGGATCTGACAGGTTGTTAATTTTTCACCATCTAAGTGATCAGCTATTGGCTATTAGCTTCCAAACAGTGATGCTCACGCACTTCTGAATACGGAGAGAAACTAGGCTGGTCAATGCTAACTGCTGTAGTTTAAAAAACAAGCTCAAGAATTGTTTCCTGAAATAAACAACTTAAAGACCTCTAGCTCTCTCTAGTCATCCCAAATGTACATCACTCCCCTGATCCATGAAGCTGAGAAAGGAAGTTCGAGAGGAGGGAGAAGAGGATCCCCAGTCCATCCTTTTCTTCTGTCTCCAAGAGCAGTTATATCAGTAAGGAAGTTTTACTTGATTCAAAAGCATATACAACTGCCAAAAGACCAGAAATACTCTTCGTAGTAGCTTTCACCAGGATAATAGTGCTCAGTGGTGCTTCCTGCAGCCAGTTGGACAGCAGTTTGAAAATGTTTGTGAAACACAAAAATTTGAAAATAGCGTTGCAACCAGACAACTACTCAATGAAGCAGAAGGAATGGTGGGACTGACTCCAGTAAAAAAGTTGGTCTTTTGCCATGTTTTGGGGCAGACAAAATAAGTCAGATAGCTTCTTTATGAGCCTGTGATAGGCATTTACATGTAGATAAAGACCTGGGAGCAGAGCTAAAGAAAATTTTTCCATTAAAAAAGATGGAAGTGGCAAAAATATGCATACACTAAAATATAAAAAGCTGTCTGGTTTGATATACAGAGGTTATGCACAGTGGAACTAAGCTGTCGTTCCTGCATTGGCAGGGGGGTTGGACTCAATGATCTCCAGAGGTCCCTTCCAACCCCTACCATTCCATGATTCTGTGATTCTGTGTGGCTGGTCCACTTTGTCAAAAAGTGCATTAGTAAGAGGGAAGCACGGGAAAAGCAGCATCACATCCTATCCCCTCTTGCTTCCCTTTAGGTATTAGGAATGTCACAGAAAACCTTCCAGACAGAGCATCTGCTGTGACTACTGTTTCTCTGGTCCTTGCATGGAGCTCACATATGCAAATATGTGTACTCTTTTCCTCTCCACAAGTCCTTCTACTGTACAAATTCAATTGCCAGGGACAATCTGAACCTTAATTGTAGGGTATGTCAACAGTTTGTCATTTTAAGTCTTATATAACTTGGCATTTTTCCCTGAATCTTGTCGGTTCTCTTTTTGAGTGTTTACGTATGGGCATAATAAATGGTACAGATAGCTGTGACTGGATCTAAAACTCTGTGTCCTGTAGTTTGAAATCCACAGAATGCTACAGAAAGTTGTGATTCAAGAAAATTATCTCATTTATCTTCATACCTTTTCTTCTCTAAAATGTAGTCTTCTTGGATGTAAAAGAAAAAATAAAAATATTTTAATTCTACTGTCAGATCATAGATAGAAAATGTCAGATTTCATATCAATTTTCTTAGTCAATACATCCAACATATTGACAAGTTTTATATGATCTTATTTTCCCTAACTTTTTTAGGGAGAAATAACTCTTATATTGGAGGCACAATTTCAGGCATAGCAGTACTCCACACAAATAAGGAGTGACTTGCATAAGTCCAGGCAGTCATATCTTAAAAGTCTGGAGAGTATTTTGAATTTAGAAATGTCAGCTGCTCTCTTCAAGATATCTAGAATGAGGCAAAGTAAAATGAAGATTAAGAAATATAAATATCTTTAATTTACAGATACAGAATCAAGAACAAACTGTGTCAATTCCTTATCCTAAAGCATGCATCTTTGTGCTGTTGCTGCTTCTGAAACCTATGGCCTTCAGTTTTCAATCCCTCTTTTTGCTTGACTGCAATCTAACGTGGAGCAAATTCTCGATGGCAACAGATCACGACGGTGATGCGATTAATCTCACCTATAGCTGGAAGAGATCATGTAGCATTTTGCTCACAAGTACTTCATACTTTGGAGGTAAGGTAGCCCAGAGTGGAAAATCTTCACAGTTCCAGTACAAAGCTAGAAGCTATAGTGTGAATAGTTCATAGTTGTGCTTTTTCACTAGCATCTTGCCATGTAATTCTTAGGTTTTCCTTTTATTTTGGTTTTAAACAGCTTACCTCCTCCAGATTTTACTCTAAAAGTCATATTCCCTAATGTGTCTAAATAAAAAACTATTTATTTGGATCAACACAAGTGAAGAGCTGGTGAGAGTTAAACATAAATTTGGTGCTCACACACCACGGAGGATAATTTTTGAATTACTTTTTAATACTAACTTTGATTCTTAGTTGCCCACTTAAAGTAGTCACAATCTGAGGTCAAAAGTGAAATGGAGGCTTCTAATACATTAGTCATAAGTTCTACTATAAATTTATATTGCTGGTCATAAAATGTCTGATTTTGAATCTTCACTATTAAATCAGGTTAAAATTTCTTAAGAGTCCATGAGGAAGAAAGCTTAATTATTGGTATTCAATCGTTTATTTTACTACTTAGTGAGCTGAATGAAATGGTAAAACTTTAAAGTTTGAAAAAGTGACAACAAATCAATCAGTGCTGTAAAATCCTACCTAAGAACTGTACCAGGAATAAAGAATTAGGAAAACTTTTAAAATAACAAGGTTCCAAAGTTTCTGTCTATTTTATTTCCATGTCTCAATTTTTCTGAAGTCCCAGTCCAATATCTTCCAGTTGAGTCAATCAATAAATTGGTCTTTAGCTTTACAGAATCACAGAATCGCTGGAGTTGGAAGGGACCTCTAGAGATCATCTAGTCCAACCCCCCACCAAAGCAGGTTTGCCTAGAGCACATTGCACAGGAACACAGGATTTGAATATCTCCAGAGGAGACTTCACAACCTTTCTGGGCAGCCTGTTCCATGTTCCATCACCCTCACAGTAAAGAAGTTTTTCCTCATGTTGAGGTGGAACTTTCTGTGTTCCAGTTTGTGCCCATTGCCCTTTGTCCTAGCACAGGGCACCACTGAAAAGAGTTTGGCCCCATCCTCTTGACACCCAGCCCTTAAATATTTATGAGCTTT
This sequence comes from Ceryle rudis, assembly GCA_033439905.1. NCBI lineage: Eukaryota > Metazoa > Chordata > Aves > Coraciiformes > Cerylidae > Ceryle > Ceryle rudis. The sequence continues at coordinate 3,990 of JAAGNO010030709.1, forward strand.
GATAAAATCACCTCTCAGTCTGCTCTTCTCTAGGCTAAACAGCCCCAGGTATCTCAGCTTTTCCTTGTAAAGGAGATGCTCCTGTCCCCTAAACATCTTTGTAGCCCTCCACTGGCTTCTCTCCAGTAGTTCCTTGTCTCTCCTGAACTGGGGATCCCAGAACTGGACACAGTACTCTAGATGTGGTCTCACTAGGGCAGAGTAGAGGGGATGGGAAACCTCACTCGACCTGATGGTCACACTTTTTTTAATGCAGACCATTGGCCTTTTTGGCTGCAAGACCACATTGCTGGCTCATGGTTAACTTCTTGTCCACTAGGACCCCCAGGTCCTTCTCCATGGAGATGCTTTGCAGAAGGTCAAGCCGTAACCTGTTCTGGTGCATGGGATTATTTCTCCCCAGCTGCAAGACTCTACATTTGCCCTTGTTGAACTAATGTTGAACATTAGGCTCACATCTGCCCAACTCACCAGCCCATTCAGGTCTTGCTGAATGACAGTGCAGCCTCCTGGTGTGTCAGCCACTCCTCCCAGTTCTGTATCATCAGAAAACTTGCTGAGGGTACGCCCTGTCCCTTCATCCAGGTCATTGATGAATATGTTGCACATGACTGAACCCAGTACTGACCCCTGGCGAACACTGATAGCTACCAGCCTCCTACTGGACTCTGCACCAATGATCACAACCCTCTGAGTTCTGTTGCTCAGCCAGTTCTCAATCCACCCCACTGTCCACTCATCTAGCCCACACTTCCTAAGCTTACCTATGAGGATGTTATGGGAGAGAGTGTCAAAAGGCTCAACAAAGTCAACGTAGACAACAACCACTGTTCTCCCCCCGTCTATCCAGCCAGTCACACCACCATAGAAGGCTATCAGATGGATTATGCATGATTTCCCCTTGGTGAATCCATGCTGATTACTCCTGATAACCTTATTTTCCTCCACAGGCACAGAGCTGACTTCTCTGAATGAGCTATTCCATCACTTTCCATTTTCATTTCCTTCGGAGGCCCTGTGATGTTCTGCACTATATGCAGATTTCTGCTAAAATACTGATATTCATTCTTTGTTTTAACTATTTCATTGCATGTCATTTGTAATTATAATTTCTGCATGATCAAGGGAATAGCTTTTTGTTATCTCAGCAATCTCAAAGTCCTAAAGGTGAAAAAAAAAAAAAAAATCCATCTTATTGCAATTAAGCAGAGAAGTGGATTCCACAGAGGAAGATTTATTTAATTGCCATTCTCAAGCCTCTGGGATGGAGATGTCTTACTCAAAATCATGTAATTTATGATGTTGACAGTATAACCTTGTCAGACACCCCAAAGACTAGGTTGGTACAGAAAAGTAGGATGGCACACAAAATGATGCTCTAGCAAAGCCATCCTGGCAACAGGATTTCAACTACTTTTGGTGGCTATCGACAAAGTAAGTACGCTTCCCTCACGTTCTAATGGTCTGCAGTAATTACTTTAAGGAGCAAAACAGATATCTTGCACTACTGAGCCTTCATCTACATCTGTGCTAGGAAGTTAAGTAGTGCCAGGAGCTTTCCTGAGCAGTGTGATTGTGTGCTTGGACTGTGAGACCAATCTCCAGGATACTTTTGGGTCTAATACAAATGACAGTAACCCAGTCCCTGGACACGGTTAAGGAGTTAGCAGAGACTATTCCCAGTAGGCAGTTTACATGAGATGTGTTGTTTTGGAAGGGTTACAGACACAGTTCTACGTCAGTTGGCCTCAGTGCCAGAGATCACACACACACAGAGGATGTCAGAGATGGAAGGGACCTTGGAGATCTTTGATGGTCCCATTTACTTTCCTAATACAGACATAGACCTCACACTCACTGTCTATACCCTTTAGCTATGGCCATAGCAGTTTTGGGATGTGTCCTAACTTAGAAATAATAACAGCCCTAAATAAAGATGGAGAATGTGAAAGGGTTGGTTTTTTTTTTTCACTATGGATTCACTAGAAAACATGATATATTTATTTATTTTTCATTCTCATTTTCAAAATGAAAGTGGCATGGCTTTCTCTTTATTTATTAAATTAGCTTCTTTAGGACTTTTTTTCTGGTGTAAGTCTATTCACTTCCCTACCTGGTTAGGAAATTTGATTATTTTCTCAAATTTAGCTAAGCCTACATAGAAATTCTGGACATTGCACAGGATTTTAAAACATATGACAGCAAAAGGATACAGCTGCCATGATTTTAAAAAGTGACTCATAATTTCTCTTAATATTATTTGGAGCACTTACTGTAAATGCCAGAAAGAATCTTGCTTCTGAATTTGAGATATATCAAGCTACATGGAAAAAAAAAACCAAACCAAACCAAACCAAACCAAAAAAACCCCAAAACCACAACCAAAACCAACCAAACAAAAAAATCACCAAACCTCCAAACAAAAACCAACCAAACACACACACAACCCATACTCCAAAAACACTCCAAAAAAGGAATTAGAAAATGCTGGTCAAAATCCTACTTTTGGACTGAAGTTGCTTAAACTTAAACTGCAGAGAGCTTTTCTTCCCTCATGTGAAACCATTACCATAGAGCTGGAGATACTTAACCACTTCTTGTTCTAGCACTGAGCTAGTTTCATCTCATAGCAAAGAACTCCCTCAGTAAAATCAGAATCAGACGTGACAAAGACACAAAAAATGTGTTCCAAACTGTTTGATAGGAAAAGTGGTTCTTTCTGGCCATGCTGAACTGCCAGCTATTATGCTGAACAGATAGATATTGTTTTCCAATGGAGGCTGGCTTAGAGAGTAGGAATGAACAACTGTTCTTCTTGCTGTTTGAAAGGATTTACTTGCCCACAGTTATTCTTTTATATGGCCGAGTTGAATTCAGGAGGAAAAGGCAAAAGTACTAGTCTGAATCCTGCCTTAAAACTGCCACTTGAGGCAGAATTTAATGGTGTTCATCATGCTAATTACAAATTTGATATTTTTGCTCTTGTATGGATAAAAAAATCCAAAGTAGAATTAATTTGCAAAATGCCTTCTTTCTACTTTACAGTGAACACAATTGTTGCAGTACATTAGGCAGATGTTTGTCAACAAGTGGCAAACGTGTTCCACTCTAAGAACTCTAAGAATCTTCAGTGCTATACAGGGGAAAAGAAAAATCTCATACAAGGGGATGCTTTTCTGTCTTCCTGCCATCCTCTGATGTCTCCAAACATGAAGGCCTGATGTAGGGGGACATTCGCAGGGCTGAAGGTGGTAGACCTCTGGGAGACACTCCTGTGGTGATTTGGGTGATGCTGCCACTCATGGATGTTTTATATTATGCTGCTGTAATGTAACTTCCACACTACTGACAAAGCCAACTTCATTCTGTTTGGAGCATGCAGGCATCTCCTCTTCGGATGCCAGTTTTGTCCCATCACACACATATTAAGCAGAAATGTAAACCAAATTATACTCAGAAATGTCTAATTTCTTATATATTTCTTTTAAAAGTATTTTGAAAACAGAACAGGAAAAGCTACAGGATCCCACAAAGGGCCTTTCTTTAAAGCAAAAAAAAACCCACGACTTTCATCTGCTATATCTGATGACTGAGGCTAGCAAAATGGGGATAAAAAAGTGGATTTGAAGCTTTTCTTAATCATTCTAGTCATTTAAATACACAACTGCAATAGTTTTATTAATAAAAAATCATTATTAGTACAACTGCAGAGGACAACACTGTAAGCCATTATTCTCCCTCCTTATTAATCTCAAATTTCCTCACAATTGGTCAACCTAAGACTTTGCCTTCTGCTCCTGGTACTGCAGAAAATTAAGTGTTATGGAAACCCCTACAGTCCACTTTATATGTACTTTCTCTGGAGTAGGTTCTTAATTGATCTAAGATATTGGAAGGTCATATCTCTTGCGGTTCCTCCCACTGCTTACAGCCATCATGGCAAGAGATTGCAGACAGAAGGTTGGTGCAGTCTGTTACTGCTTGGGGATTCCTCTAATGTGAGGAAAATACCAAGGGGAGAGGTGGAGAGACTAGATAGATCTGAAGCAGCTCTTCCTTCTCTTCCATACCCTGATGAAGCACCTGGGAAGGGAGGTAAAAGCCTGGCAGTTGTCACACTCCTGTGATCCACAGCTTCTGAAACATATCTTGATGCCAGATACAACTAGGAGGGTTTTTGAGGCTAATGCAACTTGTGAGTCTCACTTCTACATAATGATGGCATTGTGATGCATCTCTCTCCTTCCTAGCTCTCTGAATTTTAAATGTAATTTAATTTTGTAGTGGTAGAAAACTAAAAGTGCCACTCAGAGAAGCTGGTCATTACTCATTCCATTTCTCCAAATTAGAAAGTCTGTCCAGTAGTAAACTTTTATCTGATGCAAATGGACACACTGAGACAACTTCTTGTCTGTGTGGAACAGCACTCCCAAACTAATCAAATATGTATGCTTTGAACATGGACAATATTCTGTGCATCTCCTGAGATAGTTTCCTTAGAAGGAATGGAAGATACTGAAGGGTACAGTCATACACTTGACATAGATTTTATTTACAGTGTGTAAAAGAAAAGGTCCCATCCCTTATGGCAAAGCCAAAATAAGAGTATAAAGTATGTGTAAAGCTGAAGAGTAGGATGACAGAGGACATTTGTAAACTCTCCTATCCCCAAAGCATCCACCTTCATGCCAGCAGCCTTTCTGGCTGTGTCTGCTCTTCCCTTAGCAATCCTTCTTCCCTAACTGAGAATTTTTCTGTTCATGCAATCCAGGACTATTCTGTCTTCCATCAAGCACTGCTTTGCTCCACCTTTCCCCTAGTCTCTCAATTAATGCTGCTGCTGCTGTCTGTGAATATGACTAGAAGAAACCTTGTTGTACTGCTTTCTTGTAACTTTGTCCTTTTTCTTCTTTTTTTCTTGTATTTCTGTTCTTTTTTCTTTTTTTTTTCCACTTCTTTCTGTCTCTGTCCTTGGCCAAGGACACATCGTCACCTATGCCTCCAGTCTGTTATAGATCTTTCTCATCTTTGAATCACTGGTGAAGTGCTACATTTTCTTCTCTGTTCCTTTCATTATTTTTTCCCTCCTAGGAGTTGATAACGTGTTACACACTATTCTCTTTTGAAAGCTCCCAGATTCTCTCAGTGTCAACTGGGATGGCTAACATCTGACTGGATGTGAGTGCTTGCAACACAGGTATTTACATCTGAGCCACACACTCTCAGGCTTCACCGAATTTCCACCCAACAGGATACAGTTTATCTCAGCTTAAAGTAGACACCTACGTTTTGTCACATGAATCATACCCTAAACTCCACTGACTATGCTAATAAAAATTCTGTTGACTGTGATGGAAACCTACACACCAGCCTGAGCTGATGCTCACATGTAGAAACCTGTGTTGTAGCCTTTAAAGTTAGCTGTGACAAATGCCATTCTCAGACTTACTCCTTTTTTCCCTTGATAACAGCTTTAAAAAAGCAGAATCTCATGACAGGATTGATGCTGGACTTTCCCAGGCTGATGTCCTGTGCTGAAGGCAGCATACACTGAAGGCAACTTTAATAAAGCTGTGATATTATCAGTCTGTCTGTCCTTGAAACAGCGTGAAATGCAGCTCTTTCATTTAGCATAACTACTTTTTCAAAAATAGCCTGTGGGTCACGAACTCCAGTACTCAATTTGAACAGAGTCATTGTTCTTTCTCTTTTGTACTTGATGTTTCCTTCTGCAGACAACTCTCATGTGTCACATACCATAATGACCTACAGTAGGCACCAAGCCAGCAAGGTGGTAACTTCATGACTCTCTATACTGTACTGCCGCTGTCCTGCTTCATGACCTCGGTACTTTGTATTAAGTTGACATGGTTTTCTCCCAAAGGCAGCCGTGGAAGCCTTTCTCCTGAGCTGGAGTCACTGGACATTTTTTCTTAAATACAGTAGAGGTCAGCTTTCCACTGTCAGGCTTAATGTGTCTTTATCTTTTCTGGCTCCACAATGTAAATTTAATTTATTTACTAAGGTGGTTCACTGGCTTAAAAAAAAAACTATTTTCAGGGCACACACAGCTCCTATTTTTCCTTACTAAATAAATAAATACAAAGACACATAAATAAATATGAAGACCTCAAATAAAATATCCCAGGGTTTCTAGAAGCTTTATTTCCATGCTTGCTCTTTTGCCTGGTTTTGATATCTTGTAACAGAAAGTCTGTGTGTCTGTGAAAAAATGGAAATGAGATGGAAATATTCAAAAGCATGATGAGCAAATGAACATATGAAGCAGTAGGGCATTTATAGAATGGCAGCAATCCAGAGATTCCTAAGCAAGTCATGGAAGTTTATAAAAGCCTTCATGCAATGTGGTCATAAACTAAAATGCTTCACCACGGATAGCTGGTTAGTGTGGAAGTAGCCCTCACACCTTACAGGGGGTCTGAACCTTAAATACTTAAAACCTTTGCTTCTTCATTAAAAACAAATGTACCAGCAAGGAACAGAAAAGACAGCAGAACATCTGACAACAGCAAGAGCGGTGCTGAAAGCCCTGAATAGCTACCCTCTAACAGACAGGGCAGTGGCCAGAGCAGTATGGAGTTGAGCTGCTGCAGGAGCACTGGGCAGCATGAGCACAGACAGGGAAGGCACTTACAATAAAACACAAACAGTTTGAGGAGCCAGCTAACAGTGCTGATCACTAGCTCTGTGAATGCTGATGTCAGATGCACAGCAGCAAGGCCAGCAGAGAAATCGGAGGTTTTGATATGATGAGATATGCCTACCTTGGAGAAAAATTCAGACTGAGCTAATTGAAAGCTAGTAATCTCCACTGAGAGGAAATGGGAAGGGATTGGAAATGAAAGGTAGAGAGATAAAGGCTAAGTTTTGGCCAACAGGAGGGAAAACAGAATATAGGGTAATCAAGTGCGCCTGAGTATTTAAACATATGCTTAAATTTTAATGTACGAGTAATCCCCTTGACTTCAACATATGCTTAAATGCTTTTCTGGAATAGGACTTTAATGTACATTTGAATTAAATGGTAACATGATGATTATGATGTGAGCTTATTTCAGGTTTCACTGGCTAACCAGAGTTTTCCTTAACTGACATCTGGAGGTGGGATTTTTAGTTAATGTTTAGGTGCTTCAGAAAGCAATTAGGCTGTCATTCAGTAATGGCATTTTTCTTTCTAAAAAAAAAATTCCCCATTCCAGCTTTGTATGTTCCAGACCCTCCAAACTTACTTGGAGGACACCATGCTACTGGTGCATAATTATAGCCAATATGCATACAACACAACACATACATAATGTTATTCGTATGTTTTATATATATTTTATATGGAGAGAATTTATTTCCAGCCACTTCCTCAACCTAGATGCTTATCAGGAAAGCCTGAAAGTTTATGTAGCAGTGCATCCCTCTGTTTAGTACTCTGTATTAGAATATATGAAACAGTTAAAGGAGACTGGAAAGGAAAGAATCATCAATAAATAAAACAGAGCTAACTAAATAAAATAGAACAGAATATAAGACAACTGTAATAAACGCCTTCAAAAGAGTTAAGATAGCATCTGGCCCATTGCTTAGAAAGTTCTGAATTTCAGTATTCAGAGTAGTATGGTTCACCAGCTGGCATTGGTGGCATCAGCTGGAGAGAACTTCGGCTGAGGTTTTTTACTGTTCTCTTTCCCCTCTGTCCTTTTCCAGCATCAACTGGCTGCTTTAGCTATATCTGGAGCAAACCTAGTCTTGATACTGAAACCACAAGACTAATGAAAATAAACAGCTGAAATTCATCCACGGAAGGCTGGAATTATTGTATGGGGTTTTATGATGCACTGTTTACTATTAAGCATGCTAGCCTCAGGAAAGACAAAAGGAGTGTGCAAGCATGCTGTCAGCAGAGTCTGATATACAACCAGCATGCATACTGGGATAGCAGCAAGTAGGCCTAATTCTCCAGCCTGCAGTGGAAATAAACAGAAGGAGATAAAATAAAATGTTGAGCTAATGTAGGGAAACACATGGCTAGATATGTGGTTGGGGTGTTTGTTGCATTAAACCTTTTGCCCTTTAGCAATCTTTCGGATGGCAATTAGCGTGGCTGGTGTTTTGACAACACTGACTTTTCAAGCGAGTCCAATCAGGCCAGTACTCAGTTCCTAGAGGAAATTGGGTAGCAGGTACTAAGTCCATCTGGGTTGGTTCAGTTCAGCTGGCTGGTAGAAGACTGTTGCCTAATGCTCACCATAAGAGCAGTTGAGCTAAGTGGCTCAGCTCAGAACATAGTGCTGGGAACCAAACCTGATGCTGAAGGAAATACATAGGAAAGACTGCACTGAAGTTCACTGTGGATCTGTGCCTATGAGATTCGGTCAGAAGTGGAATGAAATCAACAACTAGCAAGAGAGTACAGTCATTTGTAAGTTTGATCATTTCAGAAAAAAAAGCCAATACAATTTGAGGAAATAGATGGGAAATAGCAACACAGTAAAACACCTTCAAACATTATATCCATTTAGAGCCCCCTGTCATTTCACTTAGACATCTGTAATTTATTTATCTCCTTAAATCTTTGATTAAAAAAATTAGCATATCATTCTATCCACCTCATTTCAGGAAAAAACCTTTAATCTTGTACTTAAGTCTCACTGTCTATGAAGAGACATCCACAAATTTCCAGTTAAGCATTACTCCTTGCCAGCAACTAGATTTATATTGCTGTGCTGCTAAATCCTTAACTCTTCATGAAAGCAGCAGACTACTGGGTGTTGCTATGTCCAAAAGGCTGTGGAGGAGGATGCATACAGTGGTCTTCCCAGGGTAATGAGACCTGCCCACCATCTCTAATACAGATGATGGCACCTGGGGCTTGAGTTATTATCTCCATGGAGCAATGCATTAGAGATGTAAGCATAACATTAGTGATGGACAAATAGCTCCTGGGAGGAGTTCTATCATGTGTGGTACTGCATGTAGTTGGTTAGTGATAGCCACACTGAATCCTTAGATTTTGGTAGCATTAATATGGCCAGGTAGGACTGAAAAAAGACTCTTTGTCTGTCCTATGTTTATATTATATCCCATGCTGCAAGGTTAATGCTGGTGTCCTTCAATGAGTAAGCAGGATTCGCTCCTCTCTGCCTTTAGTGCATAATTGAGTTTCTGTAAAGTCATTTTCTCTTTCTCAGAAACTTTGGAGGTTGGCCACAGCTACACAGCGTAGACAGGGTGTGCTGATACTGTTAATGCATTACAGTCATTCAGTAGGTGCAGTGTAGTGTCCTGTTGTGATTTCCAGAATTAAGCCAGACAGTGGACATAGGGTCAGGTGAGGGCTTTTTTCTGAGTGAAATTACCAGGGATCATAAAGGGATTTCTTCTTCTCTTTGGCCTGCCTATTGGTCACCATTTAGGATTGTTTGGCAGTGTGGTACCCTCCTTTGATTTCTCCTGTTCTCTTCCTTCAGCACATTATAGTTGTTATTTTTTAAGGCCTTCAATGCAGGTGCTGAATTTGTTGCAAGTTGCTGATTAGTGTCATTTAGTGGTAGTATTCAGAGTAGAAATTCTGTGAACCCTGCAAAGGTAGATACCCATTTCAGAGTTGTGTATGGTTTTACAGGTCCTGACAAAATAACCGGGCGGTGTCTCTAAGTCACACATTCGTACATCTTTATATTTAGCAGAATGATCTCTCAACCTATCTTACGTTGAGATATCTGTTCTGAAACAAGCTGCTTCACTTATGTCTTCTTCCAGGATTAGTAGAAGTAGAGGAATCAAGCTGTGTTTTGCTGAGCAAATCTTGAGACTTTTCAGTGGAATGCAAATAATTTATTCTCAGTCCTTGGGGATTACCACCAACTGAAACTACAGAAGTTTTCTTTCTTAGGAAAAAAAAAAAAAATCTGTTTGCATCACTTCATTCAGTTACTAGGGATGTAAAGGGAAATAAAGCTACATTCTCAGCCCAGCTTATTAGTAGTAGCTTGGATGGTGTTACAGGCAGAACTGGTGAGTCACGTGGTACAGTCTCAGGGACCCCACAGTTCAACAGTGCAGACAGCATAGAGCTTTCCTGATGGCATGAAAGTGATGTGAATACAATGGACATCTCTGAGAAGACCTATCTTACTGAAAAAACCCTGCCCCCATCCCTTAACTACAAACAGCATAGCACAGCTTAGCATTAAGCAAGGAAAGAAAAGTGGATCCAGATCATAAAGAAGTTTTCAGAATGTCATGCACATAGGAGCATCTCATCTGAAACTTTTTGGTTTACCCCCAATGCCTCAAAGTCCGTCTGACCAAAGCTTTGATCATCACTCTTTTTCCAGAATTTGTGCTGTATTCGCTGCAGTGATGACAAACTGCCTCTTGTGTTTTGGACAATTTATTTCAGCTTGGATACCTGGAGTTTAGGGATAGTTCAGGTAGATATAGGAAGAAAATAAGATAGTTGTCTTTCAATAGTTGTCTATGCTTACTAGTAATCTTAAAAAAAGCAAAACCAAAAGGCCACAAATGCTTAAACCTTGAATTGATGAATAAAGTTTTTTGAAAGTATCTTTTTCTCATGGCAAAATACACAGCAAGACTGGATACGGGTAGGAACTTGTAGGACAGTTTTTTATGAAAGGTGTAAAAATGTTTGCTTCCCTGAACTGCTCACAAATTTCACAGTAAAATGTGTTGACAAGTTGGATAGGACAATATTTATACTGATGTGATAAAAATAAAGCTTATCAAGTGCTGTAAAGGCAGGTGCACACCTCTTTGGGGAAGAGAATGTAAAGACAATGCGAGTGGAACCGATCAATGAGGGCTTCTGTTCATAACCAGCTCAAAAGGAAATGGTACTGCAGTGGCTTTTATTCCTCAAGTTGGTAAACTGCCAAAATAACATCCTTTTTTTTTTTTTCCCCTAATGTTGTCAGCAACAACAACACAGCCATTTCAAATTACTTCAAACCATTGTAAAAGCTCTGTCAAAATGTCCAAAATCATTTTCTCCAAACAGCTTTCAGCTGCTCTTTTGGAGTCATAACACCACTATACAGGTGAAAAGTTCTAAATCCTGCTTGTGCTCCTGTGAGTCACACAATGCTTCTAGGTGTTTATCTATCTGAGAAAGTGCTTTGGTTTACCACTTGCAGCAAAGACACATTTACCAACAAATCATTGAAGCCAGAACTGAGTTTCTCCAACCATTACTGTTCCTAATCTAATAGTAAAATTAAACCTGTCACCAATACAATGCAGAATTTCACCGTGCTAAAGATTTCTTTAGAGTATTTGCTGTTAAGACATTGCAGAGCCACTAGATGTTTTATTGAATATTTTGAAAGTTCACACTAAGCAAAAACAAAGAGCTTAGTCAATCTTTAAAAGTAGTAATTTTAGCTGTTGAATTGAAAAAAATACTTTGAGGAATGCCGGGCTTTTTTAATGACAAACAGCATGCAGGTCAGAAACAGCGTTATATATTTGTTAGAAAACGTCCATGCTGTCAAAAAAGAAAAATTTTTATTGAATGTTAATGGTCGTGAAAGCTAACAGTGGGATTTCTTTAAATGCTCCTGCCTAAGACTTCAGAAACTAGGCTAATGGACACTCTTCTCTGTACTCCTGGGGAACAAGTGACTCCTTTTAGTGCACAATGCAGTCACCTATAATTCATGCCAAACTTTTACCACTGGCCAGCTCCTAGACCACTGATTTAAGGTGGATGACTCACTCCGCCTGTAGAACATGCACCTGTCCGTGTTCTAAAGGCACAAAGCTGTAACGTTCTAGCAGTAAAACGCAGAATGTTTGTCATGCTCCCACCTGGGTCAATGTGAAGTCTCCAGTGTTCTCATGAGAAAGGCAGAGGCTGAGCACCACAGAAAATTCAGAATATGGAAATGAGTTTTCCATATCAGATGATGTAAAATGCCCATGGTGGCAAAGGCATTCACATCAATCATGAGATTTTCATTGTCTGCATCCCCTGAGGGTGCAGATATTCAGTCTCTGAGTAGTAAGACATTAAAGGGGATGATGCTGAAGGGTTCTGAAATCTATGTTCTTTCCTAACCATCATTTTCCTGTTCCAGACAATCTTTCACTACCTCCGTTAGCCACAAAGCAGTCCTTGCATCTATTGCTACTCTCTTTTGTTTTTCTGAGTCAAGAGGAGAAGAAATATATAACATGAGCAAATGCATTTCTCCACTTACTTGATTTGGAAGTTTTCTAGGTCACATCTGCTCCCATTGGCTTCTACTGCATTCTGATACTAAACCATCTGGGAGGTATTGAGAAAGATATCCACAAAGGAATTTTTACAGAAGAATATCACAAAGTGGGTCACCCATTAAACCTCTTTGGCTGAAAACTAAGCACAGAATGGCCTATATGATAGGAGAAGCATGGAATATACTGGATGGAGTGGCACTGCATCAGACGGTGAACCTGAAGGTGGGAGTGTTAGGAAACTGTAGCTTAGAGCCTCCTGCAAGTAGTTGTATCAACTCACAAGTGTGGGGGACACAGTTTCTACTTATTTCTTCTATCTCTAGGGCTTTCAGTTCAAGCTGATGACTCAGCCTTCATTTTCCCTCTTTTGTAGATACAATTTGAAAGGGTTTTTTTGCTATGTACAAGGTAGATGGATATTCCCAGCAACCTAACATTTAAACCTATCTTCCTTGTCATAGGCAACACTGACATTTATGCAACAGCAAATACACTTTTTACATTCAATAACAATGGTACTGTTTGATTCCCAGGACTTGCTTAGTATTTAAAATACAAAACAACTGGATGTATTGACAAATATGAGAAATACATATAAAAAGCCTGAAATTAAGGAAGAAAAGATATTAATATTGCCTTGTCAACTTGTTCCATGTTTTCAACAACCATCAATTTCCAACAGGCAATCAAGGAACAAAGCCAAGTCACATAAAAGTTTGAATGCATCAGGACTTAAATACTGTTTGCAGTTCAAATACTCTCGTAGTGATCCTTCTTAATTCTGCATGTTCAATAACAGAATATGAAGGAAGAATGTCATTATATCAGGAACTAAATATATCAAAAGATGGTATATTGTGACTTCTGTAACAGTTCAGAAAAAGTGATGTCTGTAATCTTATTTTTTAAAAAGTCACTGTGATACGGGGCTAGGGAAGGATGTAAAAGAAGGTGACTTTGCTAACAGCAAAAGGTAGGTGTAGGTTAAAAGCTGAGAGCACTGCCACCAAGTGGAAGTAAGAGCTGTGTCAGTTCATATCAGAGGTCCATCTCATTCTCTAATGTTTCAGACTCTGGCATCTTCTAGTCAACATGTTTCAAAAGCTAGTCCGTGTTTCAGACAACTGCAAACAGACTGTCCCTTGGGGTATGGGTGCGGGATATGGGATTTCCCATTGTCCTGTCAATAGGGAATTTATTTGCCTATGCATTACAGAGCACATATATATTAAGAGGAGCGAGCATAACTGCATTTCATTATCCACATAATTAGTTTTAAAATCCTGCTCATTTCTTGGCCATTATTTCTTGCAGCAGTGAGTTGCACTGAGTAGACATTAAGCATATTAAATAATACTTTTGACCAATTTTAATCTTCTCCTTTGAACTTCATTGATTTTCCCTTCCTGCGTTAGGAAAATGCTCACAACATATAATAAGTTATTCATTCCAATTTGCATTAATTGCTGCATAGGTCACAATCTATTTGCATTTATTAGCATACTGCCCATTCATATTGTTAGAAATGTTTTTGCTCATGTCCATCTTTAGACTTTTTGGGTTCTAACTAAAACAATTTGGTACCATGTATATTTCTGTACCGTGATCTGCTACAGTCTCTCTTTGTCATCTTGAACAAATGACCTAATCTACTAAATTAATCACTTCTGTCAGTGCTTACCCTTCATAAATTGGGAATAAATTTTCCCCATATTAGAATGGGTGATGCCAGGACAAAATTTCAAAGTGGCAGTGAAATGTTGAGGGCCCTTTTAGTCGGTAAGGATTTGGAAAATCACTTGAATCAAATGAATCAACTAATTAAGACAGGTAGATGGATAGACAGAGTACTCTTGAAGAGTTCAAAAATAATTTTCCTTATCAAACTTGTTAACTTCTTTCCCCATGAAGCCAGCACTGTAAAAATAGAGACTATTATCTAAATTAGCTTTAAAAAATCATCAGCAAATAACATTGATAAGTTCAGAAGCACAGTGATATTTTCTTGCCTAAGACCAAAATAGCACTGATTTTATTGGTACATATAGACCACATCCCACTGGAACATTGTGTGTGTATCGAAGTTGTGATGGTATGTTGATTCAGGCCTGTTCAGAGTTAATTCATCAGTGTGAATGGAGAGCTCATTCCCTGCAGGTTGATCCACTCATTTCATGTTAAAAGGAGGATTGCTCTACATAGGCACTGCATTAATCTCCTTTTATGCAGCATTTGTTGATTCAGAGTCCCTGCACATACCAGGGACTTCAAATATTGCAGTAGATTACTTTTTTTTTTTTTTTTGGTTTAGTCTCCCAAATTTTGTAAGTTGTAGATGCAAGGACAACACCGTTTTCTCTGTAGAGACTGCAGAGATTCTTCTGCTGGGTAGACTTATATTCTATGAGACTTTTTGTCCATTAACTTCGCATATGGAGGGGAAATAACCCTCTTATCACCTTAACCATCTGCATTAGAGAAAGTAAGGTGGTGGAAATGTCTCTAGTATTGAACTAGAGGCATCAAGGAGGAACAATTCTCTTTGTATGCATGAAGAATTTGGCTAAACACTTTCTTTTGTATGTCTTTAGACACTACTTTAAAGGATGGGCCCTAGATTTAATATTTCCCTTACTTTTTTCAGGCGTCCATTCTAACCAGAGCTTTCTTTGGAAAATGAGTTTATTGCTTGAAGTGAATCAGTGGATGCATGTGAAAGAAATTCTGCTTCCAAAGCTACAGTGTGTACACCACCTTTTCACATAGTGCGGGTTGACCAGTACTTGGGAATTTATCACAAGTCATACAGTATTTTTCCCTGGTAACCCTCCACTTGAGAATTTCAGAATAAACAGGGAAATATAAAAACGCAACTTTCAAACACCACAGACTTCAAAGAACCAAGAATGGGTTATTTTTAGCTTGAGTTCTAAGTGAGAGGCTGAGGGAGCTGGGATTGTCCAGCCTGGAGAAGAGAAGGCTCTGGGGAGACCTAACAGCCACCTTCCAGTACCTGAAGGGAGCGGACAAAAACCCTGGAGAGGGCCTGGTTACAGAGGCCTGGAGTGAAAGGACGAGGGGCAGTGGTTTTAAATTAGAAAGGAGAGG
>JAAGNO010030709.1:28412-43556 GCA_033439905.1 Ceryle rudis
AACTATGAAGACAGCCCTTCACTGGAAGTCCCTCTTCTTGCCCCTTTCTGTACAGCTTTGTTCCTTTCAGCCCCAATGCCGTGGAAGCAGAAGCATGGACAGAGATCCAAGGACAAAAGCAGTAGAGCAAGAAGCAACACAGAGGAAATGGAAACTGCCAAGCATGGCTGCTAAGAAAGCGAAGGGGTAGAGAAAAGGAGGCTTGAAAATATGAAGGAATGGGGTCCCTGTCTCGGAACATGGAGAAGGCAGAGAGTCCATAAAGTCAAGCTTTGAATAACAGAGGTGCGTTCTATGTGTTATCCCCAGTCTCCCCCTCTCACAACAGCAGCTCCCTCAGGGTGGGAGAAGAAGGGATAATTCTCTTTCTTACATTGTTTGTAGTTATTTTAAAAGGCCCCTCCAGTACATTTACCCTTGTATACAC
The DNA here is from genome assembly GCA_033439905.1 of Ceryle rudis. Taxonomy (NCBI): domain Eukaryota; kingdom Metazoa; phylum Chordata; class Aves; order Coraciiformes; family Cerylidae; genus Ceryle; species Ceryle rudis. Next base: position 28,840 of record JAAGNO010030709.1, read on the forward strand.
ACATACCGTGTACTGCTTGCTGCTCAGCCTTCCATTTTCTAGATGTAAGACATGAATATACAGTAATTCTGGAGATTATTATCTCAGTGTGATGTAGTCAGCATAATAAAGCTGAAAGTGAGAGAACACTGCAAAACTCACATCTCTGATACACCTGAAAGTAGTAATTTCAGAATGGAAATTTTAGTGTTCTGCTAAGTAGCTCAACGGCTAACGGGCTGAGCAATTTCTGCTCCCTCTGCTCTTCATGTATCTGATCCAAGTCAAAATGCATATGCAGTTCTTGGAGCAGGGAATGAATCTGGCTTGCCTTCAGTGCCAGGGAATGCTCCATTAACAAGCTGCAGAATTAGGATCCCTCTTTCTATTTTTCAGGCTCCATAAATTCTGTGTCGTTTTCTGTACAGAACTTGGCTTCAAGAGGCAGAAGAAAAGACAGAGACTGGCTTCCCTACAGTTACAGAATAACCTTGCAGCTAAGGTGCTCTGGTTCTCAATCTGAGAATACATATGCCCCAATTTCTTGCTTAGAATTTTGTTTATCAGGGCGTGCATAATCCAATTCATGGTCTATTAGCTGCATCTGGCCCCTGACACTCTTGTGCTCAGCTTCTTCATTCACAGTTATGAAGCGTAGCTGCTCAACATGTGAATTCTTCCTACATGGCTGGACAATCTGTCACCCTTAGTGAAGAAGCGCTTGACCCACTGCTATGCCATACCCAAGTAAGAGGAAGCAGGCACCAGCAGATATATGTTCTCCTGACTACCCACATAAAACACTGCTCTGCTTCTCCCTTGGTATCCCAAAGCTAACAGTGCAAAAAGCTGTTCTTCCACAACCCCTTTTCAGATCAGGGCTCTGTGCTGTGAATCCTGAGTAGGAGGAGGTGTTCAGGGTAGTTGCCTGCGGAGAGTGGGAGATTGAGTCTCTGCTGAAGCACTTTGGCTCTGCGTACAGACAGCGGTGAGAGCTGGCACCTCCGAAACGAATTTCCTGGGAAGATTTGATACAGCACTTTGCTGCCAATGCAGCAGTGAGTCCTGCATCGATATGTCACAGATAACTAAAACAGATTACAGCTGTGGAAAAGCCAATTCATTCAGGAATTGAGGAACTCTGGTTTACCATGAATAACTTAACAACTAATAAATAAGTAATCTTAAATAAGGTCTGATTAGAGGAAGGCATTTCAAACTTAGTCTCTTAGAAAGAACCTATCCGGAGGTCAGGCATTCTACACAGCCAAATGTCAACAGTTTGGTTACAGAGGTGGTATTGTAACAGGTTTAATAATGAACATTAATCATCTTACACGCAGACCCATTATTTTTCTCTCTTCTCCCAGGGTACCTGTTCTCCAAAAATACTTATTTAAAAACGGGTTAGCAGAATAAGCCGTTACAATCCTTAATGTCAAAAGGATTTCAATATCCCATGGAAAACTATTACAAAAGCAATTAACGTTAATCCCTTGACAACACTTTTGCAAACACTAAATTAGCAGTGATGAGGATGTCTGGCTGATATTGTCCTGTTTCAGCAGCAATGCTGGACTGGAAGACAACCTTAGGCGATGCTGTGCAGAAGGTTGTCTTTGTCTGTGATCTATGTGGCTGCATAGAAATACTGTATCAGCAGATAAGGCAGCACTGAGAACTAACATTCCCTTTTAGAAAGATTTTCACCTTTTCTTTCCACCAACATAGTAGAAGAGAAATATGCCTTTTAGAAGCAATAGCGTTGATCTAAACATAACTGTGGTTATCTTTAGGTTATTTTTTCATAGGATCTTCCCCTGTTGAAGAAAGACTGCTGTCTATTACTTGTTCATGCACAAAGACTGTATTTCTTTAATCTCACTAAAGATCCAGAGAGATGAGTGGAGTCCTTCCTCCCCCAGAACTGCCAGTCACCTTTGACTGAGGCAGCGTCTCAGAAAATGTAGGTTTCAATCATGTTAGGTGAAGGAGGTCATTCTATCTGGGACACTCACTGGACATCTGGCTTTGCACAACCTTCCAAAGTATATGACTCACTGGAGTGTTGTATAGAAAAGGAAGCAACGGCAGGAAAAAGCTACTGCCAATTCATTTTTTTTGTGGAGTCTACTGCAGTGGGCATACGATTAATATTTCAAAGTATGCAACTGTGTTTGAATCTCTCTGGAGAACACACAAAAGAATCCATCAGGTTTTTTAATCCTGAGTGGGATTAGCTATGAACCAAGCTGTGTCAGAACTGTCTGCTCCTAACTGTGTTCTTTTTCAGCGCACTTTCCATGCTTTTGGTGCTTCATCACATCTCTGTGAGTTCAATTCAGTATTTGAATATCCCAGAGAGTATATTCCACCTAAATGTGATTGACTGTGAGAACGGTTTCTAACACTGTTAAAACACAGTCTGGGGTAAACTGCCTCAGTAGTTATCCTTCAATTTAGGTATCAGCAAAATAAGATAATAATAAGCTACCAACTATCCCACAAGCACATTATATGGTTTACCTGGTTAAGATTTATAAGGCACACTTTGGAAATGAAAATGCTACATTCACTAAGTATTGTGCAGGATGGAAAAATGTTTGACTATTTAATTCAGATGGAATGCATGTAACACAATGAAACTATGAGTCTTGGCCAGCATGCAAGAGCCCTGTTGCCATCTTTCATTTGATATGCAAACACTGGATCAAGTTTCCTTCACTTTGGCCAAACCAGCACTCTCAGGAATCATACCATGTCTCTTCCACAGTTGTAAAATGTTCTTCTTACAGAAGAACATCAGGTGAGTGGTGGCAGTAAGATGCCAATACTTGGAAAAATTTTAGGTGTACTCTGGGAGTAAGCGTCTGTTCAGTTTGTTTAACTGCAGAAAAATGAGAAGGAGAAATGATGTATGGTACAGACTTGCAGGTAAAACCCTTGAGATGGTCATGGAGATCTCTATTTTGCCATCCGTAACAACAAAAGAAACATAAACTGCACGGTTCTCCACAGCAGAAGCAGTATGCTTATCCCAGCCAATAAGCAGAGTTGAACTCCCGATGCATGCCATTAATCATACAGTACTACTGGTGACACAAATGCAAAAATAGAAATACTTTACAAGCATGCCATATACAGACTTAGCTTGCTTATATCCTTGGCTTGCTTCTGGTTTTGTTTTCTTCCTCTTCTCCTTTTTTTTTTTCCTGATTTATGCTCTGATCTGGCAATATCAAATTTTAGCCGTACACGAATCCTTAACCCTGCCAAGCTTTGCAAATGTGCATTCCTTCATGCTCATTGGCCCTTAAGCTCTATCCTGATAATGAAAGAAGCAGAGCAACATAGGATGAATGCAGATAGCAACCTGTCAGCAGCCCTCTATTATGTGCTGACAGAATCTATCAGAGTTTACATGGGGGTTAGAACGTGGGACAGGATAAAAGGAAGAGAAAGAACAAAGAGAAGCCTGAAGGTGATAATAAAAAATGAATGTATGACCCACTGTCTGCCTTGGTTTTTAGGTAGAAAGTACACATTGACTTAATTAAGATAAAATCTTATTCTTTAGCATTTGGAGTCTTAACCTGCCATTGTTTTATTAAAATGCACCATGAATATTAAGTAGGAGATGACTTCACCTCCCTACAATAAGAGCAAAGTCATTTGTTTTGAACTCCTGATCCCTCTTGTTTGCTTTTTATTTCATGTGTGGGTTTTCGCTGTTGACATTACTCAAGACACTGTGGGATCTAGTAGGGAGCAGGGATTTACCCTGACTGGTGGTGTCTGATGTCCTTTTGGAACAAATTCAAATAGCACAAGCAGTCCAGGGAAAACTCCAGCTTCCCTTGTGATCACCACCTGCCAGGAAGCCAAGCCCAGCTGCGACTGAGCATCACAGTCTGGCAGAACTCCATCACAGGAAAAGTATGATTTTTCTGAGATTTAGTTAACTCCTTAAAGATTTGGTAATGTTGGGAAGCTGACATGCTGCTTGGAACAGACAATATCCAGTATGATCATTGTCTGAGACCAAAGACATCTCTCACACTGTATTTCAAATTATCTCTTGAAAAATCAGGTGGTTCAGTCTATTGAACAGAGTAATTTGGTTTGAAATACAGGGATGAAGAAGTCGAATTTTCACTAGACTTTACAAAAGACAGAATTCAAGTATCATCATAGCTCCACTTTCAGCCTTGGTTCAGTAGACTTCTAGGTATTTATTTAATTTAACATCTGTACTTCAGTGCAAGTGCTTTGCTGGAACAAAGCCCTAGTGAGTAGAGACAGACTCTGAGAAGGTACCTGAAGGAATCGATCTTTTCTGACACAGGCAGATTTTAAATCATAGCTTACTTTTTTTTTTTTTTTTTTTCCCCACTGTGGATTGTACATTTGTTGTCATTTATTTCCTAGTTAGAGTGACTAGAGATCAGAGGGTTAAAACATTGTTTTAATGTGCGAGCTTCATTTCTACTGGCTTCCTGCAGCAACAGTGAACAATGAAAGTGATAAGCTCAGTCTGATCTCTGATAAATGCTTGCCCACAAAATTATATTGACTGTAAGCTTGGGAATAAAAATACAATGAGAGTTAGAAAAGTGCAATTACTGTAGGTCAGGGCTGGTGTCTTCACGTGACACTTGCTCACCTTTTCTTCCCCAGGACCACCAGAGATTTCTAATCTACATAATCCATGTTTCCTGTCTTGCTCATGGGCATGCTCAGACACTAGCAGATAAAAACTTCCTTCAGTCAAAGCTTTAATACAAATGCTTAGATGCCAGCTGTTGTAGCTGAGCTAAGCTCGTCAGCTACTGCAATTGTCAGTATATTGACATTCACTTTAATAGTTACTTATGCTCTGGAGTCTGAAAAAATTAAGCCAGTCACCTCAGTTATTTAGTCTTAGTCTGAAAATACCTTTTTGATGCCTCCTGCACCTACCAACTCAGTCATAAAAAAGATAAGCATCCTGAATTGACTTACTAACTTATCAGAGAAATCTTATTTTAAATGCAACAACCTCCTGCTTCAATATTACATATGTGTGGTGGACTTCCAGGTATCTTGTAAACTTCTGCAGCTGGAAAAGCAAATGTTCAACTACTATCTGTGTAAATGGTTTTTTTCCTATACACCTGTCACACTGTGAAGTGGAAAGGGTGGCCAGTCTTTTTATCTAGATGTGACATAATCAGCACCTTGCAGACACAACCTTCCACATGGACATTACCACCTCTTGAGATACAACTAATTAGCTGCTTAGAAGAAGTTATTATAGTCTACTGCATACGTACAAAGGAGCTTCAGAAACTAAATAAATCCCCAGTAGACTTCCATTGTGTGCAGTGTTTATACCAAAATCCTGAACATTTTCTTTTCTCTCAAGGATATGCTAACTGCTGATCTCTGTAGCTGGAATTTCACAATTGCTTTACTCCAGCCTAACTGAGTTGCCCTTTACATGGATGAGCATGAAATTCCTATCTTAACTAGATATTACAAAGGACCTTTTTCTGTAGCTTGTGATTTTCTGAAATCCCGTTTCAGCAAGGTATTTAGATAAGCACCTAACTTTAAGTCTCATGCTGAAGTTCATAGCTAAAGCAAGTTCCTAATAGTTTTGTTTCTTGGCTCCCTTTCTGAAATGCTTGATCTGAGTCAGGGGAGCTGTTCTTCTTTGTAACAGTTTCAGGGAAAATTATTTAGCCATTGTAAAGAAAATATTCATTGTTGCTAGGAAATACTGTTTGTGACCTTTTTATTAAGCAGCTACAGCACCTCAGGGAAGGAAAGAGAAGCATAAGCTTGGCAAAGAGTAAAGCTCCAGGTCAGATTTGTGTTTTTATTAGCCCCAGTAGAACTGGATGTGATTTAACTGAGTTATACAATATATAAAGCACTTAGTACATAGGCCATGGAGTACATTAGACTATATAAGTGGCTTCTTCTGCTGTTCCATTATTGATGGCACCAGTGGATATACAAACTGAGACTGATATGCTTAATGCAAAAGGAAGAAAAGGGCACATTAAGGAGGGTGTAGGCCTCAGAAGTGCTTTCCTAGCATAATATAAACTAAGATGAAGATGTAATTTCCTTCTTCATCTGCAGTGAGAGTACATGTGAGAGCTTAACATGTTGTTGTAAGGAAAATACGCAGTTTCCCAAAGGACACTTGAGACATCTTCAGCATTTTATAAGATGCCTTGCTTTCTATACGGAATAGATGAAGATTGCAAAGGTGAACACCGTGGGAGGTGAATAAATGAGACAGGGTCATGTCTGATTGATTGCACTTTTTGAGTGATATGTAGTGCAGGGATGTTATCCATCCAGTAGATGAAACAGGACACGTTGCTTCATCTGTTTTTCTTTCATAAAAATTTTCTAAAACAAACCTTTGAAACCGACTGAGCAAGCAACAGTATGGCAGCAATGGAGACGTGTCAGGTATGGCACTACTGAGGCTGCCTGTCTAACCTTAACAGTAACCACTTGTACACATTTGCTTCAAGGAGGCCTTTCTTACATGCAGTCACACTGATTTTTCTCTCAAAAGAAAGACATGCTATGCATAAATCCCTAAAAGCTGTGCTCTGTATCTTCCTTCTCCTTCTTCAAATCTCCCTGATTTTATGCCATTGTTAGTGCTCTGCTCTCTTGTTGGTAAATCCTCCATTTCTATGTCTTGATCTTCACAAAGATGTTTTCCTTTCTTTTGACTAAGAAATTTGTCTAAGTTTATACTTCTTTCTTCTATTAACAGATATTATCCTATTTTGTGCATAGGGACTAAATTTTGCCCTATCCGCCTTCCACAAGATAACTGTTCTTTCAGAGCTGCAAGCACAAGTGCTCCTTAACCTAGTTCTGTCAGAATGATTTGATTTGTAAAACCCTCGCAGAGAAGTATTTTAGTAGGTTTTAAAAACCAAATTCTTTTGACAGAATCAGGCTGGGGACAGCTACATGTGTAGTTATGCCAGCAAATCTGCGGGGAGTGGTAACCTTCAGGGATTCAGGAGGGAGAAGAGAGTGGCTGGTGATAAGCCACCTTACATTATCCCCATGCTTACACTATCCACATATCTATTGACAGGCCAATCAACATCTGGCTGCACCCTGGCTATTCTGATTTTCATACTTTTTGTTCATTTGTCCAAAAAGCCCATCCTGCAACATACAATCGTAACGCTCTCACACCATTACACTGTCTATAACAGCATTCTCATTTCCTTGGATGATTTTCCTTATTCCCTTCTTCTCCTCATTCCAGTGCTGACTTAATTGGTTTTTTCATACTGTCTAGTTCTTCTCTTCAAAATTTCCCATCTTCATTTGCATGTCCCCTTAAGTTTTTAAGGTTTTTTTAAGAAACTCCAAAGCAGTTTCTCCTCAAGTCTTATTAAATATCCTCTTCCTTCTGCCTTGCTTTAACTAAGCTGTGTGGAAACTCTTTAGGTTAATTAATGTGACCAAGGTGTGTAAAATGCTGTTTGCATGCTGGACTGACAAATTATAGCAGCAGCAATAGTCAACAGAGTGCTGAAGTTCAAGCACAGGACAATATATAATGCTGCAGAAAGTAAGCCAAACCAAAAGAATAAAAAAAAAAGTGTAAAGGAAGCAAGCCTGCAGCACTGAGCAATTTAGAAACTGCAGAACATCCAGCAGTCACTGACACATGGAAAGGGCAAGGACAAAAGACGGGTCAGTCCTGAGAACGAAGAGAAGCTTCACACCAGGAGTGCCTGATGATTCAGGAAGGAAAGTATCTGCAGTTCAGGAAACTCCTAAAATGTTGTAATTGCCCTGGAGCATACACAGTCTTAATGACTGAGAACTGCTCTATCTATGGAAATGAGTGAGCTCTGTGATGGAAAACTGATTTTAGGAAATGAATATCTGCCTAGGCAGGAACTACTGAAGACTTTTCTGATAATTAAAAGGCCCTGTCCCTCTCCGAGCAAAGTAATTTCTGGTGCTGTTCGACTTGAGTAGGAGTAAAGTAATGCAAAATGTACTGCGGGATGTTCATCTGAATACACAACCCATGACGGTTCTAGCTAGCAACCCAGAAAATCCTTGAACACCAAGCAAGTGAAAAATGTAGATATATATATGAGAGAGGGAAAGGGAGAACACCACTGGAAAATGGAAGATGGTAAACTAAGCACATCTAAAGTACAACATCTGCACGCATGTTGTATAGGAAATAGCTAGAACGTTAAATATTTATTGAAATTATGCTTTAAAGGAGGAGAAAAAAATAATGAGGAACATTACTGAAAGAAAATAAGTACAATACTTAGATTTCAGTGGAACTAATGTTGAGGGATACTCTAAACTTGCCTACTGTCAACGATCCTTAATTATAAAGTGTCAATCTGTCATTTCAGTTCCCTCTCAGGCTCAGATCTGAACCCTGTTTTCTCAGCTCTCCACCCTGCTTATGTAGTAATAGACAGCCATGTGCCTGGTGGCTTCCTAGGTGAAGAACCAGAGGTTTGGAGCTAATACTGATTCAAGCCCCATCACTGCCGCATGGAGTGATACCACTTTGCTTTCACAGGGTAGTGTGTAGCTGACTGTTTCAGGCTTTTTCATCTCTCACTCCCTGCTCCTTTTCTTTGCCCCACTGAGAAGCTCGTAAAAGTTTAATTTATAAAGGCCCTCTCTTCTTTTTCTCTCTCTCATTTATTTATTTCTTTATTTCTTTATTTTTATTTCCCAAGTGAAAGAAGAATAAAGGCAAAGAATGTGATGGTTTTGGATAACAAACAGCAAAATATCTGGCAGCGAAGCTCAGCAAACAGTTGAACAATTGGCTCGGTAGTTGCTTAATTTAAAATATATCTAATCAAATCTGTTTGACCTTTTTCTATTTTTTTTTTTTTCACCTTTATGGATCCTTTTGATAGAAATCATATCGAAGTCAGTGTATGTTCACATGTAACAAAACCATATGTCTGTCTATCTATCATCTATCTATCTATCTATCTATCTATCTATCTATCTATCTGTCTATCATCACACTGTGTTGAGAGTACGGAAGAGAGATGGAATGAGAGAGTTAAATAGTTTCTCATGGCAAAAAGAAAGTGGTGCAAGAATAAATTCACACTGGGAGTTTATCTCCTAGAGTGTCTGACTGTTTATAGCATTACAGAACAGAAGGATAACTCACGCAAATTTACTCCATGTTAGCTGCAAGTACACCTACAGCTATGATAATTTCCTATTGTGCTTTTAAAAACCTACTAAACTTTTTCTCCTTCACAAAGTTTAGAGGGAAAGATGTGAAGTCTGGGTGAAATGTAACAGATTAAAGCTCCAGATAGATCTGCATTACTCTAAGCATGAAAGACATCTTTGATTAATGGTTTCCTCTATCTCAGCTAGTATTACAAATCTTGAGTAAATATACCACTAGGACATTAATGCGGGGGATGAGTGTGTATAGAATAGGCTCAATATTCAGGAAACACTGCAGAATTTCCATGGGCCATAGAGCAGAAATCTAATGATCTTCTTTCTTTCATCAGGCACACTTTGTAAATGAAGTTGGCACAGAAATACATGCAGTACTTCAAAATAATTTACCTCTACTGCAGAACCCTTAATGCATTGACAGCACTGCTGTTTCTTGTAACAGCTTAAAAAGTACCCTTTTTCTTTTTAAAGTCTTCTTAGGCTTTTTGTTGGCATGCGATATTTTAGTTATTGGATAAATCCATTATGGTATCACAGCAGAGTCCTTAGAGCAACACGAAGGATATACACAGTGGCACAACTGAAGCAACAGCAAAGTGCTTATATAAAAATTGTTTAACCTAAATTACTTCAGTGTTCATATTTCTTTATCTGCTTTACACTCGGGGTATTATAGCTTTCATTTTCAACTACATCTTGAATTAGAATTAGATTTGAGGATCAGAGGCAAAGATACTTCATATTTAAATTAAACCATTGAACTGTAATTATTGAAACAATCAGCCACAAAAATGAAATCATAAACCAGAAACCAGAAATGACTGTGCAGGAATGAAAATGCAAGGCAAAAGGTGATTGGAAGGGACTTTGGAAAATGAAGTAACCGATGATATAGGCCTTAAAGAAATTCACAAGGAATTTAGCATCACATTGTGCATATGAAGTAGGAATTGTCAATTGTAGGTGCCACTTCACACAGAGAGTGTGAAACTCCAGTTCTCAGATGTACTGGGTAAATAAACATTCAACTACAGAGTTTGGATGAAAGTCAGAAAACAACATGAAACCTAGTCCAGAAGTTCAAAAAAGGAGTCTCTGATCTGAGCTATTTCTGTCTACGGATATTCAACTCGAAATACTTGTCAACTTCATTTGGATATGCAGAATCAAAAATCAACTTTTGACTGACTACTCGGAGTACACATAATTTAACATACACCCTACGTCAGCATTTTCTTAGCACTCGGTTGTTTGAAATTTACATGGCATTATAAGTTTTTATTTAAGAAATAAAATCAGGCCACCAGTGATATTTCCCATGTTATGTCTTATCACTAGGGAGTTTAGGGTGGGATGCATAATTCCAGCCTTCAACTCAGAGCTCCTGCAGGAATTCTTCAGATTCACTTAAATGATGGTGATGAAGGTCATCTATTTATCACTGTTAGTCAGTGTTGTGTTTGTCCCACCAGAGACATATGCATATCTGACCTATTAGGGCTTCACTCATGCTCCCACATGTCTTTGTTTTCCAGAGTTAGGATTATAAAATGCTGCCTTGCAATAAGCCTTTCATTAACTGCTTTCTGTATTAGGTGATCTCCTCTTGCAGAGGTAATCTACAAGGCACATTTGAATGGGACTTGAATGAAACTTTCCCCTCTGAAGGTAACTTGATCCCTTGAAAAATGAGCCACCAGCTAAGGGACATTCCAACCAAAATTGTGGTTGGACACAGCTGGCTGACTAACTTTGCTAAGGACATAGAACGGTCTTCAGTAATCTCTATTTTTTTATTAAAAAACCCCACTTTGCTTTGTTACCTCACACATTTGCTACCTCTGGCTGTAATTACTCTGCCAGTACTCTTTTCCCTTCCGTCTCATAATCATACTGTGCTAGCACGCTTTCAGGCTTGCCACAAACCAAGAGTCCCCCTCTTAAAAGAATTCCAGAGGAAAGTGAACATGGAAAGCTAATACTGTTTTTCTTTACCCCAGAAGTAATAGTGCCGAGAGGTAGATTCTTTTCTTTTCCTGTATACGCTTAGCTTCCTAGAGTATTGAAGCAAGTTACATTATTTCTCATGTCCTACCTACAGTGTAGACCACTGTAGGTAGGACAGGTCTTTCTGGTTTATGAGGCTCATACATTTCCGACTAGACTCTGATAATACAGTACCTCAAAGTTTGCCCATGCGATCCAAGGTGCTGTACCTATGACACACCAAAACCAGATTACACACAAGAAAAGATGATGTTTGTTGACACTGGCAAAACATTCCATTTGATATTCTATTTATGGGAGTATGTATTCACTGCAATACTGACCATTTCCACTGAAATCATAGTACTGCTGTAGCCACAAATGGCCGATAGCAGATGCAGCTAACCTGAGCTCAAAGTGCTTTAGGAAAAAGAGATGCCACCAGTCATCAGAAAAGGGGAATCTTTCTGCAGTCCTAGAGTCTAGACTTGATGAAAATGAAAAGATCCACAGAACTACCAGTGACCTACTAAAGAACAAGTAAAGCCGTTCCTGCTGAAGTCTAATATTTGACTCACTGGCACTTTTCCAAAGTCAAAATAAGGCAAGATAGTTCCCCCCTGTTAAATTCAATAGACACTTCAAAATTAATGACCATAAAGTTCTGAAATAAAAATAATGCTGTTGTGTCCTCAGTGATACGCTTTGTTCTGAGAAACTGATTGGATCACTCACTGTGAGAGATTTGTTTTCTCTAAGGACATAACCGAGCAAAAGCTTTAATCTCCTGGATCCCTAAATCAGAGATTTTCCTGCACGTGCATTAGAAACGATTCAACTTTTTAAAAAATAGAACTAATACCTTAATGAAGAAAATTTCACTGAGTTGATATTCTTACAAAAACAACGGTCTAATTAGAAGCCTGATTTGTGTGGGTCTTCCATTACATGCCAGACTCTCTAAGATTCAATTTCTGACATACCAGGAACTAGTGATATAATTAATCGTGCTAATATCCAGATAAACATTAGCAACCTTTTATACCTTTGATCACACTCAAGGTAGTTATCATTTCTGTAGATAATTAACAGGCTATATTGTAAAGTTAGCTTACATATTTTTTGAATATTAAAGGTTAGATCCAGAGTATGTTTTCTGTTATGCTCCTCTCCGCTTAACACTGTACTAATGTGAGCTCTCTTTTTAGCATAAGAAAATAATCTATCCTACGGGTATGAACACAATACTCTGTGATCTTTCCATTCCTATTGATTCATGGCTGCACCCAAAAGAAAAAAAAAAAAAAAAAGTTTTAATTAAATGAGAGTCTTTTAATTGCCTGCAGTGGATAGAGGATTAGACCCTTACATGAAAGTTGAGTGTACTCAGCACCTCACAGAACTAAGGTTTGCAGAATACAAAATTGCTCTTATTAATGGAAAATGGAAATGTTTTCATTTTGAATGTCTTATGTAACATCTTTGCCCGAACAAAATTATATTATGTTTCTGCAAAGATTACTTGATGTTGGTCAAAAATTAGGCATATAGCAACATATTATACTCACTGAAATGAATACCTTATATGTCTGATTAATAGTTTATATGACTGATTCTATTAAGTGACATCCGAGGTATTTTATCATAGAAATGTAGGAATTCTTGTAGGAGTAAGCTTTTTAGACTTAGAGTTTTCCAGAGAAGAACTATAGAAAAAGGGAATAGGGATAGCAGGCACATCATTTGGACTGGTCAGAATTGGTGTATTTTCCTTTCAGTCTATTTTTGTGCGTATATTTACACTGTATCTATAGATTTTTAGGGGTTTTTTTAGAAAAATATTTTAATCATTTGGGAATATATATCACACCCAGCTTTGAAACGTATTTTTCCACTATTTCTAGTTGTCAATTTTTATTATCTATTCATTCATTCATCATGCCGGTGGAACTAGAAAATTCCATCTTTATTATGAAAACAATGTCAAAAGAAAATGTTCTGTTTATAAATTACAGCTTTTTAAAAATGATTAACACAGCGATGTTTTTATTTTCATTCATTCTAAAGTAAATATAATGAAGGATCAGATATTGATCTTCCCTGGTAATTTTGAGTGATTTCCTGGTTACTATGAATTTTTTTCCGTTTCATATCTAAAATATCTTACAAGTTTTTCTTCCTAATGTTTCATTCTAATACAGCTCTTTTAAATTTTGCAGAGTTTCAATTCCAAAATGTCTGTTTTGAAAGTGACTTTCTGTATCATTTATCCTTGTGTTTGGCAAGTACCCATTTTTTTTTCCAGCTTTCCATGCTTAGGCAAAATAACTCATAGAATCATAGAATTGCTTGGGGTTGGAAAAGACCTTTAAGATCACTGAGTTCAACTATTAACCTGATACTGCCAAGTCCACTGCTAAACCATGTCCCTAAGCACTACATCTACATGTCTTTTAAATGCCTCTAGGGATGGTCAATGGTCACTCAATCACTTCCTGGGCAGGCTGTTCCAATCCTTTCAGTGAGAGAAATTCTTGCTGATATCCAATTTAAACCTCCCCTGGTGCAACCTGAGGCCATTTCCTCTTGTCCTATTATTTGTTACTTGGGAGAACAGACTGACACCCACCTGGCTACAACCTCCTTTCAGTTAGTTACAGAGAGTGAGAAGGTCTCCCCTCAGCCTCCTTTTCTCCAGGCTAAACAACCCCAGTTCCCTCAGATGCTTCTCAGAAGATTTGGGCTCCAGAGCCTTCACCAGCTTCCTTGCCCTTCTGTGGACACACTGCAGCACCTCGGTGTCTTTCTTATAATGAGTGGCCCAAAACTGAACCCACTATTCAAGATGTGGTCTCACCAGTGCCAAGTACAGGGGGTAATCACTTCCCTAGTGCTGCTGGCCACACTATTGCTGACACAACACAGGATGCTGTTGGCCTTCTTGACCACCTGGGCACAGTGCTGGCTCATGCTCATCTGGTTGTTGACCAAAACCCCCAGGTCCTTTTCCACGAGGCGGTTTTCCAGCCACTCTTCCCCAAGCCTGTGGCTTTGATGGGGGTTGTTGTGAGCCACATGCAGGACCCAGCACTTGGCCTTGTTGAATCTCATACAGTTGGCCTCAGCCCATTGATCCAGCCTGTCCAGATCCCTCTGCAGAGCCCTTTCTACCCCCAAGCCAATCAACACTCCCACCCAACTTGGTGTTGCCTGCAATTCCATCCTGTTCTGATGAAATCTTACTAAAATACTAGAAATTTGCTTTGCTATCCATTTTAAGTGTTATTTGGAGTTTTATTATCTCATATATTGCTTTTTTTTTTCTTTAAAATGATAATATTATTTGTTTACCTGGCTGTTGGACTGAAGAATTTCTGTTCTGTAACATGGCTTACTTTACAATCACCCTTTGCCCATTACCCCTTGACCTTCCAGACCAAAACTGTAGGTGACAAAGATAAGTGAGACAGTTACTCTCACAAATATTCTGTCTTCTTCCCAGTTCCCACAAGAAGGAAGGA
>JAAGNO010030710.1:0-51590 GCA_033439905.1 Ceryle rudis
GTTGGTTGTTTCGTTGGGGTTTTTTTGTTTTGTTTTGGTTTTCTTTTTTTTTTTAAATACAAATCTGCATATTGATTTTTAAACAAACAAACAAACCCCCCCCGCACACCCGCCTGCCTCTGGGAGGGAAATAGCCAGGTGGAATCTCACTCTGTTTCCATGGACAACCCGTCCATTATCACCCAGGTGACTAACCCCAAAGAGGAGGAGATCCTGTCCTGCACTCAGGATAAAGGTGAGCTGCCTTCTCTCTTTCTCCATGCTTTTTCTTTTTTTTTTTTTTTTTTTCGTTATATCCTCGGGAAATCCCTGCTTTAAAATGCACGGAGTAACAACTTTGCATTCTTCAGCGACCGTATAATTCTTTCTCTAGGCTGCTGGGAATAGAGGAGGGTTTGTGGGGGTTTGTGTTTTTTGTTGGTTTTGGGGTTTTTTTTGTGGGATGAAGGTATTTGCATGAAGGTCTCTCAAGCTGCTGGCTGGATACAGTCGAGAACTTGTTACACTGTTCAAATACTGAGTTTCATCAGCGGTTCTTTAAAGAAAATAATCTTGTAACTTTGTCGCTTTGCTGTTAGTGCCCTTCCTTCAGGGACAGGATACCTGTGCTCCATGTCTTGGAAGGTTTTAAAATCTCAGCTGTAAAGTTTTTAATCCCCCCCCACCCCCTTCCTTATTTGAAAAAGGAAAAAAAAAAAAGTTTCCTAATTCCTCTCTCCATTCCTGGATTCCTCCCTGCCTCACATTTAGGAATCTGTGTAGCTTTCAGGTTTCTTGTTGGATATTTGTGCCTCTTAGAAAGAAACATGGACTACTTTTAAAAGCGGGTTCTATTTACTCTGCAGATAAATAGTCGTTGCTTGCGTAAGCCAGCACGATTAGGCTGCGTTTTACTCCAAAATAAGATGAACCCAGCCTGGCCAAAGGAGCTGCTGCTGCTCCTCAAAAGTCTAGACGTTGAGGATTGCCTTTAACCTCATTTCCTTTTGGAAGCTCGGAGGGGTTTTGGGCTGTCAGTGGTTGTGTCCTTGCAGCTGGCGATGAGGGAGGTACCGGTAAGCGGCAGGGTTCAAGTTCTGGGGAGTTGTGTGGGATTGCTTATGGATTTTAGAAGTTATTTGGATGTTGAGGTTATGCTTTGTTACAGGCAGTGCTGGTAAAAAGAGGAGAAAGGACAGAAATGAGAAATAAAGTTTGTGGCAGTGTTCCCTGGGAGGTATGGTAATAGACCTCTGAGTGGTCTTCTGAAACGGGTAGGTTGATAGATCTCCCTTGAAAATCGATGCTTCCAATATCCAGAAAGCTGCCCATTTTTCTGTGGCTCATCACATCAATTGTGAGGGGTCCTGTATCGTTGGAGAAGTGGCTTCCTGCAGCTTGCAGACGAAAGGCTGTACGTGAAATCTCTGCCTTCTCATCTCCCCAATCCTGACTGCAGAAAAACTACTGGGGGAGATTATTTTTTTTCAAGGGAATGAAAGAAAGAAAACACCCCCCCCAGGTTGGGAGATGTTTGGATGAAGACTTTATTTTTTTGTCTAGGAGTGCTCGTGTAACTCCTTAATTCACGGTGCTTGCGAAGTGATACTTGTGACGTGAGGCCTTGTTTGTCTCGAGATTTCTGATGTTCCTCTCTCCGTTTTGGCAATGCTGAGCATGGGTTAGCTGCACTACACGAGGTGCTGGTTCTCTATCTACAACGTCTCCTAAGACCTGGTTTGGAGAAGACCTACATGGTACTGTGCTTACATGTTGCCGTGATTTTAATGGCCGATACGCGTACGGGAAGATCCATTAATATTGTTAGCAGCTGGCTGAAATTTTAGTGTGAAAAAAAAAAAAAGAAAAAGCCAGTTGAGACAAGCAGAACAAAAATTGACAGCTCAAAATAAGAGTAAGCAGCCACATCAAACAAGTGTCTTCAGAGTCCTCGGTACAGCGCGCTACTCTGCGTAGCGAAAATATGCATATAACTTGCATAACTATGCAGTAACTTGCATAATATGTGTTGTGTTCCTGCTGTTGGTTTGTCTTTGGCAGAAAATCAGCGTGGTCTTAATTGCAGAGCAGGGGCTTTTCAAGGCTGAGTGTTCGCAAGGGTGGACTGGGGGAGAGTGGAAGGAGGGCAGCTGGAGTTTGAGGCTTGAGGAAACTTCAGCGTGATCTTAATACAGGAGGTGGATTACTATTTGTTGGTTTTTTTTTTTTTTTTTTCTCCTGTATTTTGTTTTTTCATAACGTGGTTCGAGTGCACGCTTTGGAGTCACTGTGTGCTCTGTGCTGAGACTTAAGATCACACCAGGGCAACTTTTGCAGAGAGAGAATTGCAGGTCTGTCCATCCTGGGCTCTGGAGGGAGGGAGGGTGTTGCTTTCTCCTACCTCTTCCACTGCTCGAGGTGCGGAGCTTGTGAAAACCCGTTGCACTACCTGCCTTCCTTGCGTGGTTGTTTATCGCGTCACCCAATTTTCTGTTAGATTTCCTCACAGTTTTAGCAAAGCCTTTCGGTCCGGGAGAGCCTGAAGTTGGGACGGTGAATACAGAGAGGTTCTTAGTGGGAGAGTGATGTTTCAAGTGAGTCTTCGCTGCTAATTCAGCTTGATCTGAACGTCTTGCTACAAAATGGCTAACAAATATGTTAAGACATAATGAATTAACTCTTTATTTAACGAATACAGCAGTCACCTCAGCCTGTCTTCTGAGGTTTGGTAACCCAGTGAATTACAACAGCACTGTACTGTGTGAGCGTAATGAAAACCTGCTTTTTCCTCCGAGTTCGGCGTTTGGCTGCAGAAATATATTCCAAAGCACTGACTGGCATGTGGTAGCTTCAGGACTCAGGGTTTTCTTAAGGTTTTGGGGACCTTCTGTTAATGTTTCTCATGGAAAATTTATGTCTTGTGGTTTGTTTTTTTTTTTTTCTTGTTAAGCTGGAGAGAAGCAATTTTACAGTAGCTGAGCAACTGCTGAATAATGCATGTGTATACCTTCAAAGGTTCGATTTCTGATTTTTTTTCTTTCCAAGAGATTTTTGAAGCTTTTAATCAGCCGTGAGTCCAGCATTTAGCTTGATTTATTGTTTTTTAAATGTATTTCTTTTAATAGGGGCTCGATGTGCAGTGTATACTTAAGCCAAATCTCTCTTGTGCAAGGGAGTGAGACTGGCAAGAAGCAGAGCTGTTTGTTCTCTGGTGGCAGGGCGGTTATGTTTTTAGGTAAATATTGTGCTTTACAAATAAAAATGCCCAAATATTTTCTCACTAATCCAGACGTATAAAAAATTAGCTTTTTGAGATAACTGAAGCTGCGTGAACTTGTTAAAGAGGAGCTTCTTAATACTAATGAATGTTAATGTTTATTCTGAACAAACAGTAAAACATTTCGAAGGAGGAAAAAAAACCAGATCTTGGTACACGAACCATTCCCTAATATGTTGCCACATGGTGGTGCACTGTATTTAGTTGTCTGTCAAAAGGAAAACTGAGCACGGAAAGTTGCTACAATCATATTTTATTATTATTGTAACGTTTGTTCTGAAATGCCTGTGGTGTTCCTGCTCCTGCAGGATTTTGGTCCCTGTCTACATCGATAAATTAGTTCTGGGAAATAGAAACTCCCTGTTGGAAGCGATACGTAGGTGATTAGAACTATGTTGATCACTGAATTCTTTGAGAATTTAATTCCCTGATAGTTTTTTAAGTAACAAAAATAGTAGCTGCTCACAGAAATATTTCATGTTGTGGTCATTTGGCACTTCTGGAAACTGGAAGCATTTCCAAGACTCGTGACTTGAAATTAAAGTGGAAATATAGGAACGTGAAAAAGGGTTTGTGATACCGGTGATAAATGTGAGCAATGAAGAAAAAAATATAAATAAAAACTACAAAGAAAAAAACCAAACTGAATCTTCATATAATTAGGGCTACAAATAAAATCACCTTTATTTCATAAGGGAAATATTAATTCTTACTAATTAGTTGAACAGTCATCTCTAATGTACCATCCCTACAGTTAAATCTCTAGAAAACAGCGCAATGCTGACAGGTCTTTGCGGGGAGCGGAAGGCAGAGGAGTGCGATCGCGGGTGGCTAACAGGTATTCAATCCAAAGAAGTGAATTTCCCTTTTTTTACCCCCATGCTTCAGTTTGATCCCCATAGCTGATGCGAATTCTGGCGCGTTTCCATGTGCCGGGTGAGGTATTAGTATAATAACGGGCCAGTCCTCCTTCAGGTACCAAATCCTTCGGGCTGTGGCGTTGTGTTTTCTCTCTCCGGATACATCTTTCCTGACTTCTGTAAAATTGGTCTGTCAGCTGAGCATCTATTTTCAGCTACTGAGAGTAGCTGAATGTTTTAGTGTCCCTCCAGAAGTGTATTTTCTTCTGCGATAAATAATTTGGAAAAGGGTTGTGGTGGAACCTAAACCATTCTCATTTTCTTTTTTTGATGAACAGTGTCGTTCCCTGAGGATATTTCCACAAACAGGCAAACTTTTTTGCCTTCCTTTCTTTCAATTAAAATGGGAAAAAAACCAGCAATGAGACCGTTATTCATTGTCATTTGAAACAGCAAGTTCTTAGCATCTCAAGTTGAAAGCTGAAAGAATTGTCTTTAATTGCCTCTTCAATAAAAAGCATTTTGAAAATACATGGAAATATTTAGAAGATTCTTTTTTTATGCCATTACGTCATCAGGATTCACAGTACTCAAACATCTGAAGATATGTTAATGCTCCCGAGACAGTCTCAACCTATTTTTGTAATATAAACTTCATAATTTTAACTTTCAAGTAGCATTTTAAAAAGAAAAAAAAAATTGGATGTGGAAACCACTCCTGCTCTACATTGGAATGTGAATTGCTCACAGTGGGGAGAATTTTAAATCATTAACTAGTGACATAGTTGTTACATGAAACCAGAGTAACCATACAGTAGGTTTTACATTCCAGGGAGACTGTAGTAACCCAAAATTTGATTTAGGGTAGCAGTTAACAAGCTGAAGTATCCTGGCAGTAACGTGAGTGATAATTTGCATGAATATCTAATATCCAGTCCGTGTCTCTACGCCGCAGCGGTATCATTTCTTCATCGTTCATATTGTCTCCAATTCGAAGTTGTTTCAGTAATTTAACTGAAGTGTTTGGAAGTTTAACATGCCTTTAAAAAAAAAAAACCCCAAACCAAAGCTGACCTACATTTTGTCAATTCAGTACTCAGAAATGCAAATAGCATTTCCTGACATAATCAGTAAAATGCGGTGTGATCGATGCTACGCTTCATCTCTCAGGATTTAATCTGAACGTTACAAATAAGCCTCAGGATAACGGGTCTCTGTTTGTTTCTTTAAAGTGATAAAAAACCCCTAAAATGCTGAGAAAGCGAAAGCCAAGGGAAATGAAACTCACTTATTTGGCCGTTGTTCCTGTTGGCCTGGTCGATGGGTTTAACTGTGGGAAGCTTATTTTTCTGTCACGCAACACTTAATTTATGAGTTTTACTATCTTGTAAAAGTTATCATTCAAACATGGAAATTAGTTCTAGCCTGCAGTTTTTATATGTGTTGAATCTTGAATAGTCTGTAAGCAAGTGTGCCTTTTTCAACTCCAAATTTAGCCGAAAACAGGGCAATGGCCACCATGGGTGGTGCTTAGTATTACGTTTCCCATTAAAAATCCAGTTTCAAGCAATCCTAGACATGGAAATGTTAATTTGGAGAGTGAATTTGTCCATTACTCAACCACACCCAATGGAGAATTTTGAATGGATTACTTTGAATTCAATTTGAAGTGTTTCTGTTCACCATTTTAATACTTTCCTAACAAACAGGAAAAGCAAAGATTGGTTTAACTTTCTATATCCTTCCGTAGCTTTTTACTCACTATGTGGATCAGCAGGGGAAGATGTGGATCATCCCTCCTTCTCCTGCCTATCTGGGCCATGTATCTTGCTGGGCGGGAAGCTGGTCGTGTGGATGGATATAGGACCAGGAAGGAGAAGAGAGCTGCCAAAGTGCTCCAGCTTATTTGAGGGACAGAGGAGAGTGTATGAAGTCCTGGTTCTTGAGGGCAGCTGAGCCCATATGCGGACTGATAATGGGACAGGGTTAGTATCTGCCATGGGCTCCTGACCTTCTCTGGCCCATCCACCCTCATAGCACTCCTGGGCACTGGGTACTCTCACAATGGAGTCTGTGGGTCTCTGCCCACATGTTTGGGTGGTTGTACATGTTCCTTTATCCCAGTTCAGGAGTATAGCCAGGAAGGGGCAGGAATCTTCCAAGCTGAAATAAGAGAACCGCTGACAGAGCTAATGAGCAAGCCTAGTTAGATGTTTGAAGACCACATCTGGATTGCTAGTAAGGATTTTACACCATTTGATTCCTCTCGGCAGTGGAGAACTAGCTGGAAAACCCCACAAAAATGCTCAGCAGCATCTCTGAAGTCCTCACGTCCCTATTCTCTTGAATTATATTCATATAAGCTTTATTTTCTGTGCTCATTTTCTTGGCCAGGAGGCTCAAATTGAATGACATTGCATCAGTAGGTTTAAATGCTCTGCTGAACTTCCAGAGCTTTTTGAAAGGGCCAGGCACAGAGGAAAGAGGCCTTTTGTGCTGTAATGTGTCCAGAGACATTCTTAAGAATTTCAATTTGGAAATGTTAAATCTTCTATAAATTCTACTTTTGCTGGAGTTCGATGGGGGCTTGCTTTATTTTTACTTGGGGGGCTTGAGGTGTAAAAAGGACAGAGATGTGACATACAGGAGGCTTGAGGAGCATCTGAATAGACCAGGGTAAAATACATGTCAACGTGGTCTACTGTGGTGTAATTTTGGTGGGGTTTTGGTTTTTTTTTTTTTTTTTTATATTTCTAGAAGGTTTGCTAAAAGACAAAAAAAATTAAAGTGAGTCCTCTATAGTCCAGTCCCTCCAGTGCCAACTGCTTCCGTATAACAGATATTAGCAGTAAAAATAGTAGCTTTAGGCAGATAAGCAGAGAAGATTCCGTGTGTGTTGAGCGTAGATGAAGTTTTTAGACTTCATTCACTGTGTTATCAAAATGATCACTTGCCTAGAAGTGCCATGTCTCTCTTTGTACAAGATAATAAAGTATGGTTTGTAAAAAACAAAAGCCGAAACCCATTATTAGAAGTGATTGGCTGCACTAGAAACTAGAATTCTATTACCTAGAAAATTTATGGTGAGTTAAATCTGAGTAAATATATAGTAGACTCGGATTCTGAGGATGCTGGCATTTTTTAAATGAGATTTTTTTTTTTTTCCTTATTTCTTTTTGCAAGGAAGAACTATTGCTCTCTTCTGAATGTTTATTAGTATATTTAAAGCCTGACAGACGGGGGCAAATAAGATACTGCAGGACATATTTTGTACAGAAGAGCAACCCCAGATGAAGGATGCCCGAGCTGTCAAAATCTGCTCTCTATGTAACTTTCTAAAATGTTTTTAAAAATTCAGGACAGTTTTGCAGGCGACAAATATTTCGTGAATGTCAACCTGGAGTTATGGTTTGTCTGCTGATGGTTTTGTTTAAAGCCAGGTCGTCTCTTGTGAGTAACTGGTCAGCCAGTTCTGTCAGTTGTTTGCTGCTGCTGTTGCAGGACCCCCTTAATTTGGTGGTTGGAAGTGATGGATTGATTTTTGTTCACCTCCGTGCTCTCCCTCGCCCCTGCAGCAATCTTGCTTCCTGAGTTGTCCTCCGGGATTCCCAGCAGAATCAGCAGTAAAACTAATTTTGCTGTTCTCTTGTCCACTGTAATCAGTGGTAAAAAACCGAAACTTTATTGTTTATTTGATGATTTGCAAAGCTTGGTCGTCTCCCTGGTGTATAGCGCTCCTCTCCCGGCTTCTGGGAGTGAGAGAGGGAGGAAGACAAGAGAGATGTGTCTCCAGCACTTGGGGATGAACTCCTAGCCTCAGAGAGTCACAGAATGGTAGGGGTTGGGAGGCACTTTTGAGGATCATCTAGTCCAAACCCCCTGAACCTAGAGCAGGTTGCACAGGATTGTGTCCGGGAGGGTTTGGAATCTCTCCAGAGAAGGAGACTCCACAACCTCTCTGGGCAGCCTGGGCCAGATCTCTGGCACCCTCATAGGAGAGAAGTCTTTCCATATGTTCAGATGGAACTTCCTGGGTTCCAGTTTGTGCCTGTTGCCCCTTATCCTCTCACCGGGCACCACTGACAAGAGTCTGGCCCCATCCTCTTGACCCTTTAGGGTTATAAATACCCTTCAGATATTTATAAACATGGATAAGATCCCCTCTCAGCCTTCTATTTTACAGGCTAAACAGCCCCAGGGCTCTCAGCCTTTCCTCATGGGAGAGATGTTCCAGTCCTCTAATCATCTTCTTAGCCTCCACTGGACTCTGCCCAGTTTCTCTTGAACTGGGGAACATTTTGGGGTAGCTGAATCAGTTTCTATCTTCCCAGCAGAGAGAAATTCTGTCACAACGGATGCCATTACAATGGACACGTATAGAAAAATCCAGGCGTGTTTCTTTGAAGTAACCTTAGTAGAAGAATTTCTCTAAAGGTCTGAATTTTCCATCAAGTTGTTCTGAACATACATATAGCAATTTACATGAAATGTTGCTTTATTTTTGTCCAAAAAGACTGTTTTGTATATACATGCCTGAATATTTACGTACTTGCACCGGTTACCCGGGAATGCACGTACATGTGGTTACTGGGGATCTAATTATCAGAAAGCTTTGGTCAAGTTCCAAATGGTGGGCGCAGGTTTTGAAGTTGTTTTGCAGTCGAAGGCTTGCTTGAACTGGGGAAGTTGGCAGTTTTTCCTCGTGATAATTGAGACAAAAGTATTCTGCAAAGGAGTGGACAGTAGTGACACGTTCCTAGAAGACAATAACTGGTCCTTGCTACATCCAAGCACATTGAAAGATCTACTATTTACCAGCCAGAGAGAAAGGGACTCTTCAGATTATAAAGGATGTCAATAAACCTTCCCAAAAGCCTTACAAATTATAAAAAAAAATAATAATAACAACAAAAAAAAGGCTTATGGGACTTGTTGTAAACTAAAACTAAAAGCAGTTAAAGATAAACATGGAGAATTTGATGAATGCCGTGTGTAAAGCAAAGCATTGCAGGAAAAACACTTTAACTGTGTATTTTCCAGGGATTTTTGGAGTGAAGCTTTGACCTTTGTGGGTTTTTTTTTCATTTCTCTCCTTTGCTGTATTTTGGTTTCTTGCCTTTTTCTCTTCTCATCGTAAGTTTCTGGATTGCAACAGCTGCTTCTTTGGGCTGTGATGATGCTGAAGCTTGAGGCTTAGGGGTGTCTGGCACTGGTGACTATGGCCAGGGATAATTCTGGTATGAGAAGCTGTAGTAGATGTTTGGGGAGAGAGATGGGGCAGTGATGAGGAACCCTGGACCATACTGTATGGACAGATTGGTGTCTGGCAACCTGGCCAAACTGGAGCAGGAGCTCTCTTACAAAGAGAGCTGTTCTTTATGTTTCTTAACTCCCTGTTGAGATCCAGGAAGAAGGGTTTGGGTTGGAAGGGACCTTTAAAGGTCAGCTAGTCCAACCCCCCTGATCTGAGCAGGGACATCTGCAACTAGAGCAGGGTGCTCAGAGTCCCTTCCAACCTGACCTGGAATGGTTCCAGGGATGGGGCAGTGACCGCCTCTCTGGGCAGCCTGGGCCAGTGTCTCACCACCCTCAGTGTAAAAAATTCTCCCTTCTTTCCAGTCTAAATCTCCCTCTTTTATTTTAAAACCATTCTCCTTGTCCTGCCTCAACAGGCCCTGCTAAAAACATTGTCCCCATCTTTCTGACAGGCCCCTTTAAGTGCAGAAAGGCCACAATAAGATCTCCCTGGAGCCTTCTCTCCCCCAGTGTGAACACCGCCAGGTCTCCCAGCCT
Organism: Ceryle rudis; assembly: GCA_033439905.1. Taxonomy (NCBI): domain Eukaryota; kingdom Metazoa; phylum Chordata; class Aves; order Coraciiformes; family Cerylidae; genus Ceryle; species Ceryle rudis. The sequence goes on from JAAGNO010030710.1 coordinate 9,910, forward strand.
GGCTCCCAGCAGAGGGGTTCCAGCTCTCCCAGTATTGCTGGGGCTCCTCTGGCCCCGCTCCACCAGGTCCCTGTCTCTGCTGTGCTGAGGACTCCAGAGCTGGCCCCAGCACCGCAGGGTAGGGGCTGTTCCCCCGGAGCAGAGTGGGATGAAGATAAAGGTCTTGGTGTGTCTGATGCAGGATCACCACTGCTGCATAGCAGGGTGGGTTCTTAAAGCCAAGATATTTAGTTCTTCTCTGTAAAGAATTGGTTTAAAAATGTTTTGTGAATGTTGTACTGTATTTAAAGAGAGGAGGTGCAGTAAAATTGAATAAGTGTGTCAGGGCTCTTCCCACAGTGCAGCGTGGCTTCTGAATTAAAGGCAGAATATCCCACTTGGGTAAAAGGAAGCATTTGCTCATGCATCGTGTGGGTGACCTGCGTAATCCGTGAAGATATGATTGCCAAAATAGTTTATCTGGGAACTCCTAAATAGGATTAACCGAGGGCAATTTGCATTAATTATAATAAAAGTAATTTTCTGAAGGGCCTGAAAAATAATATGGTAGAAAGGTACTGATTGTATTTCAGCCGGGGCTGGAAGGGGAATGCATCTTTACGTAGTGACCAACTGGGCATCACAGAGAATCACAGACTGTTAGGGGTTAGAAGGGACCTCCAGAGATCATCAAGTCCAACCCCCCTGCAAGAGCAGGACAGAACTAGAGCAGATCACTCAGAAATGCATCCAGACAAGCCTTCCAGAGAAGGAGACTCCACAACCTCTCTGGGGAGTCTGTTCCAGTGCTCTGTAACTCTCCCAGTAAAGAGGTGTCAAGTCGCTGTACTTAAAGTTGCCGTGAGCCCTCACCAGCAGTGTTCCTGTGGTGGGTTATTTGTGCTGGAAGATGATTCCCTCCACCAAGGCGTTTGTTGGCCAGCCGCCAAAGCTCATGACTTTTTATGATACGAAGCTGATTTTGTTGATAATCAGTAAGTTGAAAATGATATGGGAGTTCTGGAAGTGGGGAGGGAGGTTATGGTAGCTGGGGAATGAAAAGGAAAAGAGTGCTGAATGCAATCTACAGTGCAATTCATTTGCTAATTACACATTGACATAAATTGAAAAGTCCCAGAAGGAGAAGGTTTGCAATGTAACTGTAAAACAATTTGCATCTGTGTGGAGGTCTGTGCTTAGCCACAAAGGAATGAGATTTTTAAGTGGATTTGTTTAATCGGGTTTATGGTGAGTACATAGTTGTGAGACTCCTTTTTCCTCCCATTTCAATATCTCGTGTCTTTCTGGAATATTCTCTTGCGTTGAGATAGATGTCAGAGAAGCGAGTGTGGTGAAGTTTAATGGAGAATGAAAGTGAAACCTGAAAAAAACCCGCCAAGAAACGTCCCTCTTCATTTCAGAGTGGATTGAATGGTTGAATGTTTCTGCCTCCAGATTATCACCGTAAAACTGACAGTTGAATACAAACTGTGCCCTGAAATCCAAATCCCTTTTTTTCCTGCCCCATAAGAAATTTGAAAGGCTCCAGCAAATTCTTGCTGTCTGTATTGGGAAGGATGCTAACAACTTTCTATAGACACACTAACTAGCGTTGCTGCAAAGAGCATTCACTGTTGGTATTACAATAGTTTAGGTTGTTGTGGGGTTTTTTCTGTAAACCTTTCAGAGTTGTTGGTGCCCAGCATGTTACCCTGCAGTTGCTGCCACTTCTTTTCAACCATGTCACGACAGGAAAAAGGATAAAAAAATGGAACAAAACTGGAAATCAAACTTGGCAGTTGTGAAAGAGGAATCTGTTCAGGTTTCATTCCTGTATTTACCTGGGCTAGTGCTGCTTTACTTGACCATAAATTACCTGTTTAGCATTTTTCTGGTGGGCAAGTGAGCTCTGAGAGCAGTGCTTTTTAAAATGTCACTACCTCGGTTGTTTCAGTCGTGATGGATTCTTTTTGATACCTTTAAATCAAGCAGTTCTTTATCTTAAAGATGATAACCAAATACCATTACTATCTCATTAATGTTTATGACCTCATTAATGGACATAAATATGTAAAAGGTGAGTGTCAGGAGGATGGAGCCAGGCTCTTCTCGGTGACATCCAATGACAGGACAAGGGGCAATGGGTGCAAGCTGGAACAGAGGAGGTTCCATGGAAACATAAGGAGAAACTTTTTCACTGTGAGGGTGACAGAACTGGAACAGGCTGCCCAGGGAGGGTGTGGAGTCTCCGTCTCTGGAGACATTCAAACCCCACCTGGACACGTTCCTGTGTGACCTGCTCTAGGTGACCCTGCTGTGGCAGGGGTTGGACTCAATGACTTTTCGAGGTCCCTTCCAACCCCTAACATTCTGTGATTCTGTGATCTCATGTCATAAAACTGTAATATTATTAAAAGGAGAAAAATGAGCTTTTGGACAATACCCTGCCCCAGATGCAAGAAATGACTTCAATAGATTCCAAGGACCAGGTGCCTGTAGCTCCATCAGTAAGGTACCGTTTCCGTTGGATGCAGAACACTCAGTAATTACAATCCCACATATCAAGAAATGATGAGATCAGAAGGAGCGTTTGCTTTATAATTTCTTTTCAAAGCCTCCTTTCAAGAAATGTCCTAAATAGAAAGAATGAAACGATGCCATTTCATTTCAGGCTGTGTGGTATCGAGATTAAGCCCCCAAGTGCAAAACTTAATGTTGACCTCGTGCTATTGTAGTTCTGTTCAAATACAGTTTCTGCAGTGCTTGTGAATTCCTCTTGCACCAGGCAATTTTTATTCTTCCCTCCATGACCCAAAAGTGTTTCTTTCACCAGACTCTGTTCAAATAACACCTAAGGTCTTTCTAGGTTGTACGTCTAAAGATATTTATTGGTGCTTTGCAACAGAAAAAAATAATCGTCCTGTGCGAGAAAACAAAACAAAAAACCAAACCAATACAAACACACCCTCAAAAAAAAAGAAAAAAAGCCAAAAGCAACAAACCAACCAAATAAAATCCAGTCACATTAGCAAGGATATAAGTTGTGAAAAGGAAATCAATCATGAAAATCTCAGAAGGCAGCCTTGTGCCGACGGCCAGGAGGGCATTAGCAGTAGGATTCTTAGCAAGGTAACCCGACAGCCAGTCCGTACAAACCACACTCCAACCCCTTTCTCAAAAGGGGGATGTTAAGCCTACAAGGATATGCATTTGTTCGAGTAGTGTTTGTACTAAAACACAGAAGTAACACTGGGTTTTGTTTTGGAAATGTCTTCAATGGGTTCTAAAGAAAGGTAAGAGTAAAATACGGCTGGGCTGACTCATCACAGAATATGCTGAGATATCAGAAGATTCCGAATTCAACGTGTTACAGTTAATACCTGTTCGCTTTAGACTTTGTTTATCCTTAGCAGTGTGGATGGCGTGATATGGGGATTCACTTGAAATAATTTTAGAACTCCAGAGGTGAAAATTCATTATTTTTTTTTCAGCAAATGGTAATGCACTCGCTGTTTTCCAGAACATTTGATTGATTTCTTTCTTTTTCCTTCGCTAATGGTGAAGTCAAAATGTTTCTGCTGGCCACTTTAAATTACCAGTTGGAGTCAAGATGGGAAAACAAACCCCAAACTATTTTCAATTGTCAGCCCAATACCTGCAGCTTTTTAAACAACAAAAAAGTCCCCAAACTCTGCATGTTTTAAAGTGAAGATGACTTCTTCAGTCCCACTGTAGGTGTTCTTTGTATGACAGCCTTCAAGTAACCTGTGGCTTTACCTTCTCTTCTGCTAATAAGGTCAGCAGATGTTTCTGGCTTGTCTAATAATGACACAGTTTTGAAGGGGTAATAATTGTGACTGGAAAAGAGGTTCACAGTTTTCCCAGAATCATAGAACCACTTTTTTTAGTAGCTGATGAGGTGACAGTCACCTCGCTGGCTGTTAGGAACTATTTTACAGGAGTAAAGAGGCTTTCTTGCTTTAATGCAGACCATATGTGTACAGCAACTGGGACTGGCTGGGAATCTGTGGCCTGTATTTTCAGTTAAATAGCTGATAAAATGCTGCCGTTGTGAAAATGACTATCGAGTCCAGTAGGCAGATGTCTTTGAAAGCAGTTTCAGTTTTGCTTTCTATTTCATCGTCCAAAGCAACCAAATATTTCTGGAGGTTTGATGGTCTTGTGCTGTAACAAAATAAACACTGAATATTTTCCTAACGTGTTAAGTTTACTGTTTTGACCCAGTATTCAGAAACACTTTTTATTATTATTATTTTTTAATCAATCTCGAGTCACTAAGTGGCAAAACACCTATAAATTCTTGTGTTTTCTTTTGAAAGTCTTTGTCAACAGTTGTCTTACATATTAAATGGTGGGGTCCATGTGTTGGAGGGGTGGGATGCCAGCCAGAGGGACCTGGACAGGCTTGAGAGGTGAGCCTGTTCAAACCTCATGAAGTTCATCAAGCCCAAGTGCAAGGTCCTGCACATGGACCAGGGCACTCCCAAGCACAAATACATCCTGGGTGATGAGTGCATTGACAGCAGCCCTGTGGAGAAGGACTTGGGGGTGTTGCAGAAATGAGCATGAGCTAGCAGTGTGCACTTGCAGCCCAGAAAACCAGTTGCATCCTGGGCTGCATCGAGAGAAGCAGGGCCGGCAGGCTGAGGTAGGGGATCCTCTCTACTCTGCTGTGATGAGACCCCACCTGCAGTGCTGGGTCCAGCTCTGGGTCCCCCAGCATGTAAGAAAGACGTGGAGCTGCTTGAGTGAGGCCAGAGGATGCCATGAAGATGAAGATGCACCTCCCCTGTGACGACAGGCTGAGAGAGTTGAGGTTGTTCAGCCTGGAGGAGAGAAGGCTCCAGGGTGACCTTATTGTGGCCTTTCAGCACCTAAAGGGGCCTACAGGAAAGATGGGGAGGGACCCCATAGCGGGGAGTGTAGAGTTAGGATGAGGGGATAGATTTTAAACTGAAAGAGGGTAAATTTACATGAGATGTAAGGCAGAAATTCTTCACTGTGAGGGTGGTGAGAACAACACAAGTTATTCAGGGAAGTTGTGGATGCTCCATCCCTGGAAGTGTTCAGAGCCAGGCTGGATGGGGCTTGGAGCAACCTGGTCTAGTGGAAGGTGTCCCTGCCCATGTCAGGGGGGTTGGAACTAGATGATCTTTAAGGTCTTTTCCACCCAAAGCATTCTAGGAAGCGTAAAATGTATTGAAGAAGAGAGTTGACTATGAACACGTTAAATTCTTGGTTTGTGTACTCGTAAAGAACGTGTCAGGTATTTACTAGAGAAGTCACTTTTTAATTCTTCTAGAAAAAAATGAAAACAAGCCCGCAACCGAGTGGAGGACTCGGATGCTTAACCTGAAGATCCTTCTTTGGCAACTTTGGGGTAAAATTGACCCATAACAGCCTTCCCTCTGGAAAACACCACATCTATTCATATCGCTTCCCAGAGGTTGAATGCAGCCCTTGGCCCGGTCAGAAGCAATAATACCAGTGTGCTTCTAAACCATCACCTGCCTTTTGCTTGAAGTGGCCAAATATGCCACACTTTTTTTGATTACTGGGAGGACCACGTATAATTATTCTTGCCCTGGGCGGAGCCAGGAGGTGCCAGGAGATGTCCCAGGGCCCCTTGCACTCACTGCCCATCGCTAACTCTTCTCCCTACAGGCTGCATTTTTTTTTTTTTTTTTCGCTGTGTTTATTTACAAACACCAACTGTATTGATTTCAGCCTTTTGGTCCTTTTTGAGGAAAAGCTGAGCCAGATGTTCTCTCGTCCCTCAGCTGGGGGTGCGTGACTGGAAGAGATGATGTGCTGCTCATCTTCGATGCTGTTAGTTTGACAGTATTTTCTTCGGAGCGAGGCTTTCTGCCGTCACTAGGATTTGAAGTACAGTCACTTGCCTTGCTTGGAGGAGTCCTAAATAACACAGCGCTTAAATAGCTGGTGGAACTTCTTCAGCCAAGGACTTGAGCTGTCGCTTGCAATGCTGGAAATGTTTTCACGTCTGAAAAATAGAAATGTTGCTCTGCCTCCCAGGAGATGGAGAATATTCCTTCCTTTTATTGCTAAAGTTAGAGGTCAGGGCATCTTCCACTTTGGTTAATGTGGTTGAATATCTTTTTAATTGGGGTTTGTTTGTTTATTTTTAAAAAATGAATTTATTTTTATAAAATTAAACTTTGATAATGAAATGTAACAAGTGGGCATTGTACATGTGTTAATTGTACACACACGCACACAAAAAATTGTCGTGTTTGCATGTAAAGAAGGTGTGTTTGGTTTAATAATTGGTGGAGAAAATGCAGGCGCTTGTAGGCTGCAGTTGATTGCACTGTTGTAGTTCTCTGCTTTAGGGTTCCATCACTCCAAGGCCAGAGTCTTTACCAGGGGCAGTGGGAACAAACTGGAACACAGGAGTTCCATCTGAACATGAGGAAAATCTTTCCTGTGAGGGTGATGGAACCCTGGAACAGGCTGCCCGGACAGGCCCTGGGGTTTCCTTCTCTGGAGACATTCAAAACCTACTTGGATGTATTCCTGGGCAACCTGCTCTGAGTGATCCAGCTTTAGCAGTGGGGTGGGACGAGATGATCTCCAAAGGTCCCTTCCAACCCCTGTCATTCTGTGAATCATGTCCTCGAGAAAAAGAAAGTGTGCACGGTTTTTCACTGACCTCCAGGCTTGGCTGTGTGCAGAGATAGGTGGCGTGGAGCTCCAAAAACACCCTAATTGGACAATTTCGTTGGTCATCGGCTCTGCACGCCGTCCCTGCCGCGCTGCTGTTTGGCTGCACTGCCATCTAACCAGGGATACGGACTCGCAGAGCCCCACCGTTTACCTTTAGCTTCTCTTCAGAGGAGGAGGAGAAGAGGGAAAACTTGGCAAACAAATTTCAGCGGTTGTTGCTGGTGTTCCGCTCCTCCTAAGTTTAGCAGCGGTGGGGGTGGTTGTTAAAATGGGCTTTCAGATTTGGAAGCCCGCTGTTCTGAGCGGTGTTAGGTAACGTGGTGCTTCAGGGTGCTTGCTGGGAGTCCATCCATACTGCAGCCTCCAAAGCCAAAATACCTGGCTGAATTTAATCGCTAGTTCAGTAAAAATGAAAGAGGTTTCAAAGCTTTCCCTGTTGCAGACAAGAGCTGACGGGCCGCTCACCCGCAGACTTCAGGCAGCGCATTTAAATTGGGGTCTGTGGCAGTTTCACGTCACGCCGAGGTCGCCGCGCTCTACACCACAGAGGCAAACCCGATTTCAGCATCAACAGGGGCTTGTTGTTTTGCCACTGTAGAGAAACTTCCCCTTGTCTGTTACGCAGCCAGGAGAACAATATAGAGGGTTATGGAAAGGCTGCATTATTCCAGGGGCCTTTCTGACCGTTTTCACAGTTTCTATAGGATGTTGACAAATCTCCCATTGCAAAAAGCTGCAACTGAATTTGATAAAATATCACCTCTTCTGATTCCTTCTCTGATGGATTTTATCAGCTGGCTTCCTGAGTGAGTACCATCAACAATTTCATATCCTTACTCTTCCTCATTTCCCCAAAATCTGTTTTAATTGTCTTTTTTAATTATTATTATTAATTAAATAACTACATTTGCAAGATTGTGATCCTTTGCATAGTTATTTGTGAAAAGCTTTCGTAAGAAACCTTTAGTTCCCTGCTCTTCTGAACTCTGCAGCATCAAAGTGAAACCAGTGCTTGGTTACGGAGAGGGAAGGGGATTCATCTGGGATGATCACTAAGGCTGCCTATATGGAAGGATACGGGATCCTGCTGTGGGAGGAAGGGGTATTTTAAGTATTTGAGTATTTCATGTGGGATTCTGATTGGCTTCATCTCCTACTTGTTGATAGTCCAGGGTACTGCTAAGGAAAAGAAAAACAAGTCCAAGGTTTGCACTCCGGTAAAATTGCTATACTTCTCCTTTATATTCAGGAAGCATAAATTTCCTGCACTCACAGCAAAATTACATTTTCATAGCTCTTTAGAAGTAAGAATGTTTATATAGTTAGTTATTTTTATAAATTTCATGTGATTTATGCTTCCAGTGATGTGGGTCTTGACTTCAGGTTGCTCTCAGTGGTGGAGGGAAAGATGATAGTGATGGAGAAGCCTTGTCAGAGCTGTGTGGCCGTGATAGGGGGGTCTGACCAGCACTCTGCTTGTAGGGCTCCCATCTTCCTCCTCCTGTGAACTTAAGAGCTGTAATAGTTTGGAACCTTGTCTCTCCTCGCAGGTATGTGTGGCTTGGCACCTGGACAGGACTTTGTGCGAGCTTAAGCCGTAGTTCAGGAGGAGGCATTTTTAACACAGGTTCTTGCTCTGTGTTTTGGGTTGGGAGTGCTGATTTTACAGCCAGCTTTAAACTTCTGTTCTAAAATTCTACTTTAGGACTGGATTCAATCATTCTGTATGCTCAGTGATACGATTTTAATGGTTCTGGCCTGTGATACTAAGGATAAAATTTTGCTCCCTGCTGGAGCTTGACACAGCAAGATTCATGATGAAAATTTGTAATTTAATAAGTGTTTACAAGGCATTTAGCAATTAGTGAGATGCTAACACTTTTCACCCTTTTTCTGTGATCAATAATTAGCAAGAAGGAATTTTATTTCCACCAGTAGGCTACTGCATTGCCTGCTCTGCCTGTGCTATTAATGTCCCAGGAGGTAATTCAAGGGAGTGAGGAAGCCTAAATAGTTAAGATCTGGAAGAAGAAGATAGGCTGATATTTCTGGGGTTAAAAAAAAAACCCAAACAAACCAACCAACCAAACAAAAAAAACCCCACAACCCAAAACCTCAACAACAAAATAATAATAAAACCAACCAACCAAACCCCGACCAAACCAAACAACTGAAAAAAAGGAGATTAAAGTAGCTAACATAAAACTGGAGGAAAGGTGGAAGAAAGCTTTTAAAGAATCCAGTGTGATGTAAATGTCTTTTTTTTCCTTAAAAAAAAAAAAAAAGCAAAATTACCTTTAAGATGTAAAAAAAGCCCTTTTTAGGTTTTCTTATTTGGTGGTATAGTTTTGCAAGATAAAACCCCTAAGCTTTAATTTTCTGCTACATAAAAGAGTTTAAAAGAAAAGGCTTATTGTTCATACAGGACCGGCAGACTAATGTTAGAAAAGGATTTATTTTTTTTTTTTTAAGAAGGTTTGTTGGTTTTTTTTAACCCATTTGTGGTATTTCAGTCATTGTAAACACGTGTATAATAGTTTAAATAACTGCAAATTAGTTGTTACATCTGTAAAGGGGAACACAAACTATACTTAAATACCTGTTACTCACCTTTAGGTAACAGGGTTTGTTACTGTGATAGGTGATGTCCAGCACCGTACAGGAAAATTCGGGTCGGAAGGGACATCTGCAGGTCCTTGCTCAAGGCAGGGCTGAGGATGCTCTGAGCATCACCCAGCTGAGTTTTGAGTATCTCCAAGAATGGAGGTTTCACAGCCTGTCTGGGGCCCTTTTCTAGTGTTTGACCGCTGGAATTCCTAATATTTAGGAGGAATTTCTCTTGCTTCAGCTTGGATCTGTTGCTTTTCTGCTATTGCTGTCTATCTCCAAGAGTCTCAGTCCATCTTCTCTCTAACCTCTCCGTCTCCAGGGTTAGGGCAGGCCACCAGGAGACCGAAGTAGCTGTAGCTGCCTAAAATGTTCATCTAGATGTACAAAGGAATAGGAAAATGCTTGTTTGTCTGATAGTTCCCTCTTCCTCAGGCAGTTCTCTGTTCCCTTCAATATAGTTCATCCTGCAAAGCTCTTTCTCTTCATGACATTTGTAGTGATTTTCAGCTTAAAGCCAGAGCTCCATTCTATTCTCTCACTTGCCTTGGCTGTATTTTTCCTGAAGGTGGGAAAATACTGTAGCGATAGGGTCTTTGCTTTAGGAAATTTGTGACAGTCTTGTCTCATCTAAGCCATTTTTTGGTTTAGCATAATCACCTGTTCAAAGCAGTGACCTTACTGTGCACGCACAGCTTTTAATATTTTCTAAAATAAACAAAATCCCACTTTGAGCAGAGTCATCCTGTGCATCAAAAACCCCCTCAAAATCCTGACCTCACTTAGGAAATGGAAACTGAGTACATTTGAAAGGGATTCTCCTCTTTTCCAGCACTCCCTTGGTAAGGATTTGACACGCTGGTTGAGACACAGTACCCAAGTTACCGAGTGTTTCAGTAAATACATACTAGTAATTTATGAGCTTTTTTTAATTGCCTAGAGACATATCAAAAAATATTTGGATAAGGGTCAAGATGAAGGCAGAACCAGGCTGACCAACACCTCTACTGCTTTTATAGCCACGTGTTGTACAGCGTTGTATATCTGAGCTATAGTTAACACCCCCACACACAAACACACGCTCCTTTTAATTGGCTTAATTTTCTCACAAGACAGAAGATGGGAACTTATGGTCAGTGGCAAAGAGTTCTGCCAGTTTTAGCAGATTGTGTAGTTGTGGATTTGCATCTTGAACGTTTTAGGGTCGGGGCTGTTCTGTGTTAGGGTGATAGCTACAGCATAAAGTAAGTAGGAAGCCCACTTTTAGTGTTACAGTGCTTGTATCTGTTAAAGTAAAAGCCAGGTGAGTTAGAAAGCATAGTCTCTGGAAAGCTAGAAACAGGTAAGCTCAAGAGATGCTGTTAACAAAAATATTGCATTAGTTCCTATTTCAAGTAGAGCAACAGTGTGTACTCGCTTCAAAACCACACGAACACCCCATAAAATGAAGAAGGAAAACATAAAACCACCACCAATAAAGAACCAAAAAACCCCCCAACCACCCAACTGAAAAAAAACCCAACAGAAACTCTTCATGGCTTTTTTTGATCCACTTTGTTTGAGGCCATCGTAAAGAATACCTAGAGTTGCTTAGCTGTGGTTGAAGGCAAACTGTATATTCTGGAGATGTATTTACATGAAGCTGATAGTGGTGTCAGCTACTGGAAGGAAACAAGACGCTGTTGTTGTTATTATTGCTGGTATTAAATGATATGTGTTATTCACTCCTTGACAAACATGTCCCTAACTACGTGGTGGTCTCACTCTTCAGTAGTTTCCTGTTGTTACTCAGTGTGTATTCACACTCAGTCTTGAAATCAACCTAAGCTTGCCTGGATTTAAAATTCAGATGAGATCCTTTGCCTTTAAAATTCAACTTTCTCGGCGTTAAAACTTGGCAGTTGATAATATCCTGCAGCAATTTTGCGTGGCAGTTGGATGTATGTTCTGTAAAATGCACAGGATCTGAGCCTATATAATCTCAGTGAGTAGTAGTTATGATAATGGCTCTTACATAGCATAGTGTGAAGGTGAGGAAGCTTTGAGTACCACTGTGCTGAAAATTAGACCGAGGACTTTAATGGTACCAGGTAGTTATGGGCTCCTTCCAGAAACGACATGAGGATCCGTAAAGAGCTCAGTGTTCCTGAACAAGATGCTTAAATAATGGGTTGCTTTTTAAAACAAATTGCCATCTGACAACTTTTTTTTTTTTTTTTACATTTTTCATGTGTTAGTTATTTTTTTCCCAAACATACAGTGATTTAAAATAGAATTGGAGATTATACTGTAGGGTGATATACCCGTGGACTTCACGTAGAGAAGGTTGGGTTTTAAGAGAACAGCAACACAGAAGACCTTGGTGGTTTGTGGTGCTTTTTCAAGCCGCCTTTCATTCTCCCCGCTCTTATTTTTTTTTGTCCCAATTACATCTTAACATCGCCCGGAAGTTCTGCAGGTCACAAGAGATGTGAATGTCAGGCTGGAGTTTGTACCCTTCAAAACACTTGTCTTTATTCCAGTAAACTGTAGTGTTTGCAGCTGACATGAGTCCTCTCTTTTCAGTGTTCTGCTTCCCTTGTGTTCTTCACCTTGCAGAATGAACCTTTGACCGTCCTATCTGCATAAAGGTGCAGGAGGAGCAGGGGTTAAAGATTGCAACAAGGGACAACCTGCCCCTTGCAGAATGCTCCTCGGGGGTTACAGAAAACAACTGTTAAGACTTAGGGATTATTTTTTTGTGCGTGTGGTATTAATGCTGGGGTTTCTTTGTAGTATTATTTTTTTTAAACTATTGTGGATAGGATAATCTTTCTCTGCTGCTTGAGTTTAACTTTCCCAGGACTTGTAGGACAGCAGTATTTTAGGTACTGCTTTTTGCCCTAACTTTCTATTTTAGCACAGAACCTGCAGAGGTGAAACAGTTTAGTGCTTCATACAACCTGCTGTTCTCACAGCCTCAGGAAGAATGAATTTTTTTTTATTAATAATCATCATCATCTTAGCATTTCATCAGAATACCATGAATTTTCAGTGCAGAAGATTCAAGAAGATGACAGGGTAGATACTCATGTAGAAAATCTATACCTCATTTAAAAAAAAAAAAAAAATCACTCTGAATCCTGTCTTCAAAAAAAGAAAAAAAACCCAAACCATAAAATTCTCCCAATAAAATTCTGACATATCCTTTCTTTAGCTTCAGCTTTACCTTTTGCAGCATCCCTTGGTTTATGACTAGTCCATAAGAAGCAAACTCTTCCCGTTGTTTAATCTGTGTCATGATAGTAGGTTGTTTATATTCTGTTCATTCGGTCAAATAAACCAATTTGTGTTAATTACTGCTTTGGTTCCTCCCATTATTTGGGCGTACAGCTCTGTTACGCTCAACAGCACATTTTCTGACTGTTTGTTAGTTTGTTTTGCTGATGGTATTAGTGTTTCACTCCAGTGTCTCGCTTTAAGATTAACATATCATTAAGCTGCTTAATAAGATAGAGTCTTTATTCTCATGCAGTGAAACACAGGGGGGAAGGCAGGGCATAGTTTTGGAGTTGAGAAGTAAAACGAAAAATAAAATAAAATAAAAACATCTCTGAAAATGGATTAGCTGATCACTTGGCTCTCTCTCTTCCGGGATAGCAGGGCCAAAACTGAAGCATTTACAGTAAAACGGAGGTGGATTATTTTTGCCACCTTTGCCAAAAGTTGCAAACCACTGAATGTTAGTACTGTAATTATATATAATCCCTTTTTTGCATAATTTGGGGCAAGTCTCTGATTTACCAGCCGTGTTTGGCATATTTTTATAATGAATTGTGCTGTATGTCTCTGGTACGGATAACTAGAGGTCTCTAAAAACTGCAGTTCGGTAGATGAACAGTTAAAAGAGTGTCTTTGCTTTTTGAGGCAAGAAGTTTAATCTTTGACAGCGTATTTTTTGACATGTTACTGAAAACCATTTTTTATGTTAGCTCTGCTGCTATTTTCAGGGTTTGTTGGGAGGCTCTTTTCAGCAAAACTGCTGTCAATGATAGTCCTGTGGAAGCCAAAATAGCAGCTAATCAATGCATGTTTTATCCATGGAGTTAAGCGATTCACTTAAGTGGAAAATAGATTTACAAAAAAAAAAACCAAAACCCAACAAAACATAAACAAAAAATCTTTCTAGCGCAATGTGACAAACTTCTGCTGCCTCATCTTCTCTGTTTCCTCACGTGTGTTCAGCTCCCTTTCTGGACCTAAGTTTAAAAGGGGTTGCATTAGGTGGAAGAATGGTTGTGTGGTTTGGAATTGTCTTTTTTTTTTCCTTTATGCTTCATAGGGCTTTGCCTTTAAAATGTGATTCCATGTGGAATAGATCGTGGTTGTTTCTCTTGTGCCCTTCCATCAGCGGCATTTGCTCCTCGCTGTCGTGACTGGTACCTGAAAAATGTAGGGCAGGAGGTTATCTACTAGCAGTGCTCCACATAATGCGTATCATGAAAGCATGTGGAAATCTGTAGTCTGTGGTGTTTCACAAAAGTTGCTTCAAACGTTCTTGAGATGTGGGGTCTTTCTTGGAACAGAGACTTTGGATGCAGTCCTGGTAGTTGTGCGTCCTGATCTGCCACTGGTGATCGATTGGCTTCTCATTTCCCAAAACACATGGTGTGTTTGGAGTGTGGTTAGTATTTTTTCCTTACGTTGCTGTCCATAAAATATCCTTAACGTGCACCTACTTCCCATTAAAATGAGGTTACAGCCCTCTTCCTTAAAACGAAGCGATCATCTGCTCACTTCCTGGAAGAACATTGTGTCTGAGCTCTTATAGTTGACTTCTTAAACGACACTGGCTTTCATAGTATCATGCAATGGCTTGAGTTGGAAGGGACTTTAAAGATCATCTAGGTCCATCCCACCTGTCATGAGCTGAGACACCTCCCACTAGACCATGTTGCTCAGAGCCTCATCCAGCCTGGTCTTAAACAGTTCCAGGGATGAGGCATCCACAGCTTCCCTGGGCAACCCATTCCAGTGTCTCACCACCCTCATAGTAAAGAACTTCTTCCTAATGTCTAATCTAAATCTATCCCACTCTAGTTTAAAACCACTGCCCCTTGTCCTATCTCCACAAGCCCTTATATAAAGTCGTCTTCTGGTTCATCCTTTTCTCCCCACCCTTTCTGACTTCCTGAGCTACCCGTAGAGACAAAAGTGCCAAACACACTGTTAGTTATTGTGGCTGCTTTCACTGGAGTCTGGAGTAAGACATCTCCTGATGGAAAGGTGGTTGTGCATGTCGAGAACCTGATAGATGAACATGTCACCGTTGACATGAAACATTACAAATGTGCCCGTAGTCATTTCATTCATCGCTACAAACGCGATTCTCTTTCTCTGCTTGGCATGCAGATCTGTGCAGAACGGCTGAACAGATTTCAGCGTGCCTGCGTGTCAAACGACAGTCTGGCTTGAGTATGCTGGGAGAAACATTTGTTGTTGCAAGAGATGGCTGCAAGCTTGGGGACCTCCTCTGTTAGCTCTGCTGCACGGAGACCATGGTTATTGCTTGTGATGGGATGGGAATCTGTTGATGTCCATCTGAACTGTATTGGCCTTGAGCATCCGTTCTGCTTCCTCTTTAATTGGGAGTTGTTGAATTCTGCAGTTATTTTTTTTTTTTTTTAATGTTTAATCATTTTGTTATTATGAACATTTGGACACATACAGTGTTGTTCAATGGTAGTGTGTTAAAAAACACAACAACTAAACAACTTGGGGCAACCACAATGTAATTATTTCTGTTCTTGTAAGGATGCTTAATATTAATTAAAGTGTTAGTGGTCAGCTTATATTCCACCTATAAGGAAAACCTTAAAGAAATAGAATGATAGACTGGTTATGGTGGGAAGGGACCTTTAAAGGTCATCTGGTCCAACCCCCCTGCAGGGAGCAGGGACATCTGCAACTAAAGCAGGTTGCTCAGAGCCCCATCCAACCTGACCTTGAATATTTCCAGGGATGGGGCAGCAACCACCTCTCTGGGCAACCTGGGCCAGTGTCTCACCACCCACATCATAAACAATTTCTTCCTTATATCTAGTCTAAAATGCATAAATATTTAACTGACTGCAGAGCCTGTGGACCTTATTTTTTACCAGTGCTACACAGTCTTCAAAGATGAATTAAGAAACAGTGCAAAATTACACAAAGCTTTTTTTTTTTTTTCCTCTCTTTCCTAATCCTCTCTCCCAGGCATTTGAGTTCGGAATTAATTTCGAAAAAGCTTAAACAAACAAACAAAGCATTAAAAATCCCCCACCAAACAAAAATACTTTTATTTCAGTGTGGTTAGTCACGGAGTGGAAACATTGATCTTGGTGACAGCTTTCCTAAAGGGAGCTGGGCAGCTTTGCCACTCGAGCAGGAAAGGTCCTCCCTTGATCAAAAGGGGAAACGTGTCCTGTGGAGAGGAGCTTGATGTGGGGATTTGAGCAGAATTGCCAATTGCTTTTGTGCGTTTCTGTCTCTGCCACTTCAAACTCTGAAAATACAACCTAAAATTGCCTCGGTAAGAAAGGAAGATTCATCCCTTTGAGTAGTGTGCACCTCTCTCAGAATGACTTTCCTATTTCATCTAGACACGAAGAGGTGTTAAAGGCATTAGTATTTAAGAAGATCTGAGAGGAGTTGTGCGTGGGTCAGAAAGGTTCGGTGCGATGCAGATGTTGCGGCAGATGTGGCAAAAGCTGCGGTTGTGAGAGGAGGGGATCCGGAAAAGGCAGGGGCTGTCACAAGAGGGAATTTCAGTTAGGGCAGAGTCCTTCACCTGCAACAGATGACACCTTTCTAAGCCACTTAAGAACTTTGGAGATGTTGGAAGATGCAGGAGGTGTGTGGTCTGCATCCACCCTGTACATGCATGTTGTAGGGTGGACTAAGATGTACTGGTATGAACAGAAGCAATGAGCATGATGCAGAGCACATAAATAATGTTTCCATTTGTGGTTTGAAGCCTGCTGCCCTGTGCTATGGTCCATCATGACAACGTATCTCCAGTGCTGTCCTTGCTGGACAGCTGTGTGGCCTCACAGTGTCAGCTTTGGGAGCACTCCGTTAAATGGTGAAGCACCCAACGGCCTTGTGATGGATGATGGACCTTTATGACATAGTAATGAAATACTTGACCTTCATTTATGGAGTTAATTAAGAAAGACTGAACACAAATGTTAGAAATAATAAAACTTCCTGTAAAATGGTAGCACCAGAGACCTTTTCTAGAGGCCAGGTGTCATGGAAACACTTTTCTCGCTGTGAAAGGGAACACTGATGATGATGTCATTACCGTCACATCACACTAGATAGTTTTTCTTGGGTGTCTTTGTATCCTTACTGTGCTTTCACTCCAGTACCTGGTAACAGCTTGCACTTAGAACGTGCCTCACATGCTGTTTAAGAGTCTCAGAGGGATTCAAACCACAGAAGATGGTGGTGAAGTGAGGGTTTTTTTTTGCAGCTAGACCCTTGGGGAAGGAGAACAGCAGGACACGATGTCCAGCACATCCTCCCAAGTGTCCCAGCAGGCTTTGTTGTAGGAAGGGCAGCTGAGAGAGGTCCTTAAAAGTGTGACTCTGAAATCACAGGTGAGGAGGGACCGAGAGCACAGGAGGGGAAGGTGGTTTGGAAGGGGTGGCTGTGAAATCGTGGCATTCATCAGGGAATTCAAGGGGGAGAAGGGAGGAAAAAACCCATTCAAATCAGCGCGCTGCAAGCTGGCAGATCTCAGTAAACCCTGAGAAGTGGGAGACAGAACTCCAGAGTGGTTTTTATAGGTGCAAACCTGAGAGCAAAAGAGGATTTAAGATGAGGTGGTGGTTTAACATAATTTATTTATTGTTTTTTATTCTGGAGACAAGCACAGGCTGTCCCAGTTCAAACGGAGAATAGAAAATACAGTAACTCACTAACTTGCTAAGTTTCTCCAGCGCAAGAAGGAGGCCTGCAGAAAGTCTGACCTAGTTTCCAACTGGAATAATTTGAGCAGGGATAAGTAGAAAAGAAAATGTTTGTTTCTCTGGTATTATTATTTTTATATATATAGTTGCTTTTATTTTTTGTTTTAATTCATTTTTTTTTTCTATTCCTTGACTCGCCTTTGCCAAAACAGGCACCTAGCAGTGCCTGTGGGGAACGCAAAGAATCAGCAAGTATTGTAATAATGAAAGGGAGACAAAGGATTTGGTCTGTTGCTCAGCAGGAAAGGGAAGTTACCAATTTCTGACACTGCAATATTTTATTAAAATGGGGGAAGGGAAACTCTTATCAGTCTTTTGGCTAAGACTTTACTTGAGAGCAGATGGCAAATTAAATCACTGGATGCTTAGTGGCTGGTGTGAAACTACAGAACTTCAGAGCTGTGAGCTGATACCTTTGACACCTTGGGAAGAGTAAATAAGCTCCTAAAAAAAACCCCTGGAAGGACAAATGTAATATTTAGGCTGCCTTATTCAGAATTTCTAATTTCAGTTTTCAGAAAGGGACATGGAAATGTAAGAAATATTGCAAGAAACCAAGGAAACTGATAATAGCCAGCAATTTTTTCTTTAAAATAAACAGCAACAAACAAACAACAACAAAAAATATGTCAAACTGAACTTCTCTCTGTAACTTGGTAACAAGGAAAGGAAAAAGGAGTAGATTACCAGGAGCTGAAGCGAAGCTTTTAAGACTCTAAACTTGAAAAATATAACCTGCATATAAAGTGCTATAAAATGGATGCAGAAATCTTTGCAGAGTGAATCAATAGATCAGGGCCTTCGAGGGGATCCAGCAGGTGGGACTGTGCAGTGGCCCTTTCTGAGCAGTGTGGCACTGCTCAGTCATTAATGCCCTGGATGATGCAATGGAGAATACACTGAATCTGCAGGTTCTGTAACTGAAGCCGTACTGGGTGTCTCCTCTAAAAATAGAAAGGGACTGGATGAGCTAAACGTATGTCCTGTGTTTTTCACGTTACCTCATTAGACTATTTCAAGAGTTTTGTGGGATAATCCACTGAAAAAAAAAAACCAAAGAAAGGACAACTCGTGTTGCTGGTCTGCAGAAACTCCTGAGGTATTTCTAGGAGTCTGATTTGACATTCAGCAGTAAAAAAAAATTCAAATACATGCCTGTTTACACAGAGCAACGTGACGGCTGCTTCGTGAGAATGGGGAAGTCGTCCTGACGTCCCCTGTTTTGGAAAGGCTTCTTCTGAACTGCGGTGTAAGGCTTTGAGCTCTGGATTTGGATTTGAGAGCTTTCCAAGGAGCAGGGGGAAAGAAATCAGGCTAGGAAAGCCAGCTTGCAGTGAAAAGCTGAACCAATTGAGATTTTTTTGTTTGTTTGTTTTATTTTTTTTTATCCTGAGGGGAGTGAATTCTGATTTTTATTATTTCATGTGTTTCTCTGTCCATAGTTCCTGTGACTGAAGTGACTGCATCATTTCAGTAGTTAGTTAGCCAACAGAAATCACACTAGTGCTGGTACTGGCATCCAGTGGTTTGGTTTGAAGTAGAGAAAAAGGTGTGTTGGTGTGGTTAATTCTGCACGTAGTTAATCCGTGTATAGTCACTTCTCTTCCTTTCTTCCCACCTCTTCTTACTATTACATTATTAAATGTTACATAGAAGTGGCTGTGGGATCTCTGTAGCTGAACATGAAATAAAGGATGAGCATTTAAAAGCATCAGGTTCGTTCATACCCCTGGAAACACCTTGAATCAGCAGGTCGGACAACCTAAAAGAAATCAATTCAGCTGTCACTGAAAGCAGTAGCCCTTCTTCCCTCCCTCTTGAGACGCTTACCTTTCCTTTTAGCCGTCTCAAATGCTTTTTGCAGAACACTTTGAGGGATGGGTGGTAGGGAGGGTCTTCATTTTGTGGTGACCTCCTGCGGTACGTTTGGTGAGTAGCCAGAGTTATTCAGCAGACCACAGGCAGTAGAAGATACATCAGTTCCTTCTGATGAGTCTCTTGATACAGGAGTTGGTGCTTAAGTCAACAGTGACTTGCTGCTGTGCTGTCTACATCTTAAATGCTATAAAATTATTGAGAGTAAATCCAGGAAAAACTATAGTGAAGTTGGCTGCTGATCGTAGTCAACAACTGAAGGAATGGTGAGTCTGGGGACCAGGCAGCCCTACCCTCCCTCAGTGCCTTGTGTACTACTAAGCAAACTGCAGATGTCTTCATGTATCTTACACTAGGTTTACCTAGAGCCGAAAATTGGGCAAGTGCCAAACTAATTGGAAAGGATGACAGGAAAGGTTTTTTACTCCTATTTTAGGGCATGAGGTTCAGGAAGAAGGAGTTGAGGAAGCTGCTGGAACACGCACGCACAAATAACATTGCAAAATGCTACATTTTGAGCTACAGAAAATCGCTGCATCTCTGGTTGGTTGGGTTTTTTTCCCCCTGGATCATACTGGGGTGGTCCCAGCAATGTTGTAATGACCAAGAGAGAGGAAAAGAAGATTGACCCCCTTACACTGAGAAGGAAACAAGCTGTTCTGAAGATGGAAGGGGCTGATGGTAGAGCCCAGAGACTGGTGTGGAGTGAGCAGACAGAACAGTAGAGGGGATAAGGTGCCTTAGTGCAGAGCAACTCAACTGCTTTCAGACTGAAACAAGAGGAATTAGAGTCGCAGACTCCTCCTTCCTCCCCTTACCCCCTTGATCTGCTGCGGTGAGTTCCCAGGCTTCTGTGGCCAAGCCCTTCTGCTTGCAACCACATCTTCCCCATCTTCCTTCCCATCTCCCACAGCTCTGCTATTGCTGCTGCTTCCCCAGCCCCACACAAAAGCTGGTGAAAGTGCTGGATCTGGTGAAAGTGCAGCTGCATCTGGCTTATGTGAAGTGATTGAAGCGTAATGGCAAGAAATGTGAACAAAGATACTGGGATATTCATGGTTATCTGGTTGTAGTGGTATGGCAAGGTTTGGTTGTACCTTTAGATGTGGATTATCTGCTCTCTGTCTTGATGAATAACGGTTAGTCTGTTTGCTCAGCTGCAGGAACTTGTTAATCTTTCTTTCTTCCTTCAGTTTTCTCCCAGGAATAGGGAGAAATAATCACACCGTGGAGAAGTTCAGCAAAGATTTGATTGCGAGAGCTTTCGATGATGCTTTTTTTTTTAGTGTGTGTGTGTGTGTGTGCTGGGAGAATACATTTGTAGTGGTAGCTGGAAGAGAAGAGAACTGAATGTGCAGGATTAAGCTTGAGGCCCCAGCTTCCTGTATAAGGGGAGAGGAGCTCACGAACCCGAAACGCCAGCCAAAAGGAAAAAGGGTAATAATGGACAAACACAGCCCGTGTGGTTTGCTGCGCTGCCTGCCAGTCGCTGCGGGGTGGGCTTCCTGCTGTGGGACACGAGTGACATTTGGGGCAGTCGTTGCCTGAGCCTTGCTGCCCCGGTGCTCTGCTGGAAGCCAGGGGTCGGTGAGGGCAGGTTGGCAGCTTCTGGGGGGTTTAACAGTTCAGAAAGCAGTAGGGGTTTATTTCTGCGAGGGTTTAGGTAAAAAAGAGCACCTCGTATGAGTTTTATTATTTAACACTAAAGCAAATGTTGGGAAGTAGGAAAATAGAAGTTCTCAGGAAAAAAAAAACCCAGGAGGAATTCGCTGCTCCTCAGCTGAAGAGCCACAGGTTTGTAGGAGGCTGTCTCTTGAACACTGCAGAGCCAAGTGACTCGGGAATGCCAATTCCAAACCCTCGCTGGGCCCTCGCTTCCCTTTGAAAGCTCGGTTAGAAATGTGGTTTTGACAGGTTTTACAGCTCGCTTCCACAAGCTGTGATCTGGGAACTGATCATCAAACAGCATTTACAAGCTAGTTCTCTGCAAGCCAGGTGCTAGAGAGTCTCTGTTGCCTGTGTCTTTCACCTTAGATTTGGGTTTTTTTTTGTAGGGAATGTGAAGAGCTACCTGAAAATCCAACCCAGAGTGAAACAGAGGAATGCCAATAACCCAACAGTAATTTTTAAAGCATTGGCAGTAAACTAGGTAAATGATAAAATGTGCAGTTTCCTGCTGTCTCACTGTGATAATGAGCAGTGTCCCAGCTCATGTGGAAGGTGATACCTTAAAGAAGACACATTAATATATATCTTTAAAGGGTAAATGGGCTGGCAGTTGGTTTAAACCTGTAGTTGCAGCCCTACAATCAGCCGAGTCCATAACATTTCTTCCAGAACATTTCTTCCAGTCACCTCAACAAAAATGACTCTTTTGCCCTTGATATTCCTCCCCCATTTTGTTCATCCTTTCAGCAGAAGCAACGCACAGAAATGAAGACAAAGTTTGTGTTTGTTGTATTTGTCCTTCATTCTGCAGGTTGGAGCACAGAATCACAGACTGTTAGGGGTTAGAAGGGACCTCTGAAGATCATTGAGTCCAACCCCCCTGCCAGAGCAGGACAGAACTAGAGCAGATCACTCAGAAATGCATCCAGACAGGTCTTGAAAGTCTCCAGAGAAGGAGACTCCACAACCTCTCTGGGGAGTCTATTCCAGTGCTCTGTAACCCTCCCAGTAAAGAGGTTCTGCCTCATGTTGAGGTGGAACCTCCTGTGCTTGAGCTTGAATCCATTGCACCTTATCCTGTCATGGGGCACAAGTGAAAAGAGGTTGTCCCTGCCTTCTTGACACCCAGCCCTCATGTATTTATAGATGTTAATTAGATCCTCTCTCAGTCTTCTCCAGGCTAAAAAGCCCCAGGTCTTTCAGCCTTTCCTTGTAAGGCAGGTAGGTGTTCCAGCCCCTTCATCATCCTCGTAGCCTCCGTTGGACTCTCTAGGGTAGATCTCTGTCCCTCTAGAACTGGGGAGCCCGGAACTGGATGCAGTATTCCAGGTGAGGTCTCACTAGGGCAGAGGGGGAGGAGAACCTCCCTAGACCTCCTGGCACCCCAGAATACCCTTGGCCTTCTTGGCCACAAGGGCACATTGCTGTTCCATGGAGAACATTGTGTCTATCAGGACTCCAAAGTCCACGTGTGCTCCTTTCTGAGAGGACACCTTGTCCAGTTCCTTAAGTGTCATTAACTTGCTGGTGGCTTCCTGGAAAAGATACTCAAAGGCTCCAGGGAGCTGAAGTCAGCGGTCCTGCCTTGCCAGGAGCAAACACTTCCAAATACTCCTATGGTAACAGCATGATCAGACTCTTGCTTTCTGATTTCTGAAACATCTGGGTTCATATTCCTCAGTTTATTTATTTTATACAAGCCTAAGAAGGAATAAGAAGCCTGAGGCTGTAGCAGAGCCATCAACCCACAGAGGCAAGGCTTAAATAGGAGCACGAGATCGACACCGCTGCCATTCTTAGAAGGACTCTTCTCTTCCTAGAAGTTTTCATCCTTTTAACAGGCAGTTATTTTCCTCCCTCTGCTCTCTTATATAATTTTTTTTTTTTTTTACAGCTGTAAATGGTTTTGCTTGTGGGATTTGGTTTTATTTACATATGCTGTGAGTAATGTGGACTATAGATGCCTGCTTGAAATCAGGATTTTCTTGTCTCCTTCATGTAAACAAACCAGTTTTCAGGAATGGCTGAAAAAAAATCTGTTCCACTTCAAAGTATAACACTGAGTTATGGACCAAACTGTATTATATTCCTTATTGTGGATACGGTAAGTGGTTATCTTTTTTGATGACAGTTCTAAAGCTGTATGGTATTGTTTTAGAATTGGTCTGATAAGTGGTGAAATATTTTGTTACAGCTTAATTATGGAAAACAGGAGCTTACGCTTTCCCTTATTTAAATGTGACATGAATCTTTTCAAAGTAATAGAGCAAATATAGTACTGTTTCTGGAGGCTTAAAAAGAAGATTTGTTCCGTAATATTAAATTTTTAATGCATTATTCATGAGGAGAGCAAAGCTGAAGGCTTTTTTTCCTCTCTCCTCAGTAGAAGTGAACTTGAAGAATACATTATCTGTATAGAAAAAAAAAAAGTAGTACTCTAACTCTTGCTAATACTGGAGTAGTACATGCAAGTACAACTGGAATCTCCTCAGGGAAAAGAAACCAGAATTTTGTTGAAAATAACCTTATACAATCATTTAATAATTTGTACGACGTTACTGAAATTCAATTCCTAACAAAAATCAGCATAATTCTACTTGCTTTTTACAATGACAGCGTTGACTGTCTGTTGAAGTCGCTTTAAACTCCGTGTTTTAAGAATTATTACCTCTGTGTTTGGATACTGGGCTGGGCTACATATTTTTGTTACAGCACTTTCCAGCTGTGTGCATATGCTTGCAACGCGTTCGTGCACATATCTACATCCTGTTGGTTTATTAAGGCAGGCAAAAATGTGTGTGAGCTTTTCCATCTATGGCATGTAAATGGAATTTGGAAAATAACATTTAAAGCTATTTAGCATTATGTAATGCGATAAATTCTTTCTGTATGGAATATTTTATACCTGGTGCATATTTACATTTGGAATGATAGTTTCTGGTGTACTGTCAGTACAAACAAGAAGTGTTAAGCCAAGTGGCATCGTTTTTAGTCATCCTTTATTTGTACTACATTTTTTTTTTTTGCTATTTTCTTATTCCTAGATCATACTTGGTTTAGTTGCCTGAAATGACTCAAGGTAATAAAATCCCAAGTCACGAGGTTTAGACAAGAGCTCTCGAGATACGTTTTTCCATCGCCTTACTAGAATCTTATACAACAATTAGTTTATTAATAGGAGAAACAGCTGTAATTAGTAATAGCGAAACACCAACCACCACAGTTATATTTTGTGGAAGGCATAACTTAAATTGTTACTTAAATGCTGAGGACCTCATCTAGCAGTATTTCCTGGATACGGTTCATGTCACTTCTAGATGTTGGGTAAAACAGCACGTGATACCACTGCAGGAATTGATGCTGCCTGTGATAAAGGAATAAAGTGAGGTTGTTACAAGCTAAGTACTCTTCTAGACTTTAATGATTAAATTATACGAGTGCCTTTCAGTTTTTAATATATATTCAGCCCCGAGCTCCTAGTGAAAGGCTCTGTGTGTGCTGTACCTAAGAATAAAAATGAGGCAGGTAATGTTTTGCAGGTATTTTTTTCACCCTGGCTTTAAAAAGTTGTTCTAGAGAGAAGGAACCGTGGCACAAAACACAGGAAACCTCTTGTCCAAAAGAAAATAAAAGGAAATTCAGAGCGGAGCAGAAAAGTGCATCTTTAACTGGTTGTCGTAACTGGTGGGGTTGATCTTTTTCTCTTTGCATTGCAGTGTGTGTATATATCCTATGGAGAAGCACAGTATAGTATTGTCTTTTGTCACTTGATCCAAAGTTTTAAGGAAAACTCCATTCCCTGTCCCCAGTTGTCACTTGGAGCAGTTAGTACCCTCTGGCATTACTTGGATTTTTAGATTGTCTTTCCTTTTAATGGGACTATCCAAAACTTGCGGCTGCAAAAGAAACTTCTTATTTCTAGCTCTTTTTTTTCCACATACTTTCAGCCACAATCCCTAATGTTTCCTATGAAATTTCCTATGACATAGACCACAGAATGATACAGACGATTGTCCCATAAGCAGAGGAGCAGGAGGAACATCACATGCTTGTAGATCTTGCAATTTAGTTCTTTTTTTCGGTTAACATTTTTCACAAAGATTGAGGAGATTGAGTTTGAGCAGACAACTTGACATAGTGGTGGGAAACTTCAAACCTGTGGCCAGAAAGCAGGCACAAACACTATGCGAGCGCTGTAATTACCTCAGGCATGTTTTAACATGTGGATTGTGGAAGGTATTTGGAAATTGTGCTCACCCTTCATTAAAGGAAGGGATGAAACAGCCTCTTCGGTGCTTGGGCTCACCTGTAAATGTGCACTAGCTGGTTAAATAAGATCTTTGAACACTGGAATTTTCTCACATGAGAAAAAAATCCCCCGAGTTTTGTGGATGATGTGCTGTGTAACTCAGTGTCCAAGGCATCCTCTGTATGAAAAAAACTGTCCACTTTCACCTCTTGGTGAAAGGAGGGAGGAAGGGAGGAGAAGAAACTGCTGTGAAAGTCCGTCCAGAAGCTTTGCCCTGTTTGTGTAAGCTCTGTCCCTCGTGAAATGCGTTGTGGTCTTTGAGTACACATAATATTTTGGGCAAATAATCTTCCAGGAAATGTTCTGTCATCAGACTTTCCTGTACCATGGCATTTTTCTTGCAACATTAACTCACTGGAGTCCCCAGGAATCCTGAAAGCTGGGTAAACTTGCTGAGTGCAGGAGGTTCTATTTGGTGTCCAGTGTTTCTGATTCAGCCTTCTTGAGGAACCTCATGTTACTCTAGTCCTGGGTTTTGTTTTGGTTTTCACATGAACACCCTTTTCGATTTGTATTTTGGATATACAGATTAATGGGTTGGAGTGGTTGGGAAGTAGTCGCACTGGTGCGAGCAGAGGAGCAGAAGGATTAAATGAAGGGGTTATTTTTCAGCATTTTTAGGCAGTTTGATGGATTGTTTCTGGTCTTGGCCAACTCCACTGACTTACAGGAAAGACTAAAGCAGGGGTGTGGGGGATGGTGATCTTGCCCCT
Organism: Ceryle rudis; assembly: GCA_033439905.1. Classification (NCBI taxonomy): domain Eukaryota; kingdom Metazoa; phylum Chordata; class Aves; order Coraciiformes; family Cerylidae; genus Ceryle; species Ceryle rudis. The sequence continues at coordinate 35,763 of JAAGNO010030710.1, forward strand.
GACTGTAAATGTTTGTGATATAAACAGCTGAGCTATTCAGCAGCAGCTCTCAGTGGAGGGAAGGAAAGAAAAAAAGGCATTTTTAGGGTCAGTTCTAGTGGAGACAAATGAGATGAATTATGCCCTATACAAATGCTTATCAGCTTGGCTTTGTGAACACTGCCTGTTGATGACTGAGCTACCAGGAGGTTAAGGGCAATATCCACAGAAGTTACTCGGAGCTATAATGATGTAATTAAAACAAATAATAATAGTTCTGTTCAATGTGGAGGCCCATTACCACCCAGAAACTTCCTACCCCCAGCTGCCTGGGTGTTGGCAGGAGATTTTTGGCACTGTGTGTCTTAAAACACACCAGACCTTACTTTGTTTATTTTGTAGGGCTGGAATTCCTTGCTTGTGTGGGACGGTGGGAGGGGACTTGTGCCTTCGTTCTTGCACACATGTTACTGGAGCAGAGCTGCTCAGCAGAATGTCTCTGTAGTACTGCAGGAGTTAGCTCTGGATTTGCACTGTTGAGCTTTGTTAAATTTTGGTCTGGGAAAATCCTCTCTGGTCTTGCGTTTCTCTTGCCACGTTTTCCCATGTCACCAAGGGAAATATCTTCTAAGGGAAGCAGTGATGAAGCTGATGTGCAGCTATGATTTGTCGTGATGAAGCTGATGTGCAGCTACGATTTGTGTGATGAAGCTGATGTGCAGTGATTTGTCCTCCTCATTTTGGTGGTGTGGGAGCCGGAGAGATGCCAGATACCTCGCTTTGCAGCAGGCACCCAGTTGCATGCAGTGCTTTTCTGCTTGAGTTCTGTATAGCTTTGGAGATTAATTCAAATGCAGAAGTCTTTTTAGATTTTAGTAATTCATTGAATACTCTGGGGCTGGGTAGAGGGAGCTAAATGGGCAGGGAGAGGCTCTGCCAAAACTGATCGCACTCAGCCAGTAGCCAGAAGAAAGCTTTTAAAACTGCTTACGCCCTGTTGTAGTACAGGACATAACACTTATTTGTGCCAAGAGGGATTTTTTAAAGCCATTAAGAGAAGCAGCACATGGAGCTGTGGCAGGTGTGACCGTCTTAGACAACACTTGTCTCAGGGTTCGCTGCACGCAGCCGGGTCTCCCAGAGGCACCCGTACTGGTTTCGGTTAGAAAGCGTTGCCGCTTTCCCCGTTTTCCGTCTCGGTTTGAGTTATGACCCACATCGTGGGGTGGGTGGGTATGTGTGGGGGGGGTCGTTGTGTGAACACCTGCTTGCAGAGCCGGTGCAGGCGTTGTAACTGCAAACTGGCAAAGCCCGAGTCAGTTCGAGCTGCGCAGAGAGCGTGGAGTAACTGAAGAGGAGCGATGCTGAGCGTCTGTGCTGGCTGGGGGCTCGGGGAGGTTAGAGCTGATTATTTCTGGAAGTGGAGAAAGGGCAGATCCTAAAGATGGCCTTTTAAGTGCTTGAGTATATACATAGGTATCAACTTAATAGGATTTAACATTTATGGGTCCACATGTCTGCGGTTTTCCATCTAAGTGCAATAAATGTTACTGGAGCGGTCATCTGGTTTGGGCTCCTGCATGAGATCATCCGCTGCTTGTCTCCCCTGAGCCTAATTGGGACCTCTGCTATTAGGAGTGCTGGTAATAAGACAAGGATCCTGCTTCCCTGTGAGATGAAGAGTAAGTGCTCTGCAAGACCTGGCTTTCTTTAGTGCCAGGAACAACAGGACAGTAAAATCGGTTTCATGTAAATGCTAAAAAGCCTGGCTCGTTTACCCCAAGGAAGAAAAAGGATGCAAAGCGGTGGGGGTACAGTGTCATTATGTGCTAAATAAACAGCTCATCTTCACCACTGCACCAGCGATGAAGGAAAACATCTCATTTTTTGCCAGGTTGGGCAGAGACCAGCTGATCTGGAAGTGTTCTGCATAAACAGCTTGGGCAAGAACATGGGTTGGGAGAGGCTGGGACCTGGGCAAGCTCTAAAGTGAGAGTCATTTCTGTTGCATCATGCCTTGGTTGTCTCACAACTGGCACAAAGGCACATCATGAAGAAGTAAGATATAATTTTGTTAATGGGTGCAGGTGCTATTTTTACCTTCTTTTATATCGATGAGATCAATGTATGTCCTTTTGTTTGGGGATAACAGGAGGGGCTTTTGTAGGATGTATCCACGTAATTATAGATGTAACAGTAAACAATCAAAAGTTACTGCACTGTTTCAGTTTTGGGGTGGCTTGGGTTTTTTTTTCTAGTAGCATGAAGGAAACAATTTCTTTTTCACTTCTCCAAATTATTTATTATTTAGCATCTTCAGTTACTATTCAGCGGTCAGTTAGTTGTGCTTTCTCAGGACTTCTGTGTAAAAATAACCAGTGCGTAGCTTTCGGCTTTACAGGGATTGCTAGAAGTTAAAGCATGAGTATTAAATTGTGTGCATTCCTTTTTAGTACAAAGTTTAGGATATTTCAAGGAGGTCGAAAGTACTTGATGTTCTGGGTGTTTGGAGAAGCAATTAAACGTGTCCGCAGCTGTTTCAACCTGCAGCTGAACTGTCAGCTTGGTGGAAGCATCTTAAAATACTTGTTTAAGGCACCAAAATGCTTTTTAAAAAAGGCCCCTCCTGTTGAGTTTAATGGAATAAGAAAAATTAATTTATTTTCCTTTCTTATTATCTGAATTTCTAAACAGGCAATAAATTGTAGAAAGGAATTGCTGGAAGTTAGGCAACTTTCGCTGCTTTTTGTTTGTTTGTTTGTCAAACCTGGAGTAACTTTTATCATACAAAGCTTGCCGTTCCCTGTATCTTTTCTTTCATTCTTAATCTAGTTTTAGCTTTCTGAATATCACATTTCCGGGTGGGAATGCACTGCTTTTAATGGTCTGGAAATGCTGAATGAGTAAAATAATCGTGGGTCCATAGTACAAGGGCAGAAGAGCTAGGAATGGATACTTACCAATTTATTTCTTGGGATTAGTTGAAAATACACTTAATATTAAGCAGTAACTCCAGTCCATGCTGTTACAGTGCTTGCTGGCACTGGTTGAATTACCTTCTAGACTGTTGATAGTTCCCATTTCAGCCTTTTTAATTCTTAATGTGAAATATTCCTCTTTTTTAAAGTATATGTACATCTATATAAATTACAGATTTGCTGAACGAGGCAAGCCTAATGTTTTCTTAAAGGTGGTTTTGGTATTTAGTTCAGCTTTGTGTTTTGGTACAACATCTGTACCCAGCCGGTGGGAAAATAAATGTCTTTGTATCAGACTGCTAAACACTTTTAAATCATGTCAGATGTATATTGGTTTTGGCTGCTCCTTCCTCTCTAGTCAGGGTGGGTTTGTTGGCTTTTTTTGTAGTTGATCAGGATTCAGATAGACGTTTAGATGTTTTAAATTTAATAGGAGTGCATTATGCTTGTCTTTCAAAAAATGACAGAGTGTATCCTACTGGCCTTTTTAAATGCACCCCAGGGAACAGGAGTTTGAAAGGCATGGAAAGAGAGTTCGTGCTTCACCAGGGCAATGCAAGGTATTTGAGCAAATTATTAATGAGAACTTGCAGTATGATTTTTGTGAGGGTTTTTTTTCCCTTACTTACTTACAGAAAGATGAACTACAGCTTAATTTTTTTTTGTCCAGGAGACCTGGCAGTGCTGCTGTACTGCAGGTGATGCTTCCATTGAATTGAAAACCCTCCGTGGCTGATGTTGTAATTACTTCAGATTTAATATAGTTGCTCAATATGTGTAGATCTTACTGAAAACGTAAAAGGGATTAGAAATTTTTTCTAGCCTGACTGGTGAGGGTGGATGAAACAGGTTGAAGAAAAATGCAGCGAGTAAAATCGCAAACATTTTTCTCTCTGTAACGTACACTTGTATTACGTGTCCATAAATATTGCAAGTATTAAAAAAAAAAATAAGGATTTATGAAGAGTAGTCTAAGGTTGGGTAAAATCTACTCTGTGGAGGTTTAAGCTGGAGGAGAAATAACTTTGGCAACAGTTCCTCAGGTTCTGTCCCAGGGATCTTCCAAGCTGCTTCTTGAGAAATCCCTGCAACTAAAGATACAACAATTCGGTTCGTAATCAATATATGATGGTTTACTTTTGCTCCCAGAAGCACTGGATCCAGATAACCTTCTGAAGTGATGGGAGCCATATGCTGACCAGAACTTGATTTCAGGAGCAGGTTTTAGTTGTTGGAAACAGCTCTTACTTGGAGATTGTATTAATGCTCGAAGCACAAGTGATGCAGTGATATAGAGCAAGTTTCCTCTTCCATACGAGTGGTTTCCTCTTTCCTCCTTTTTATCTGGTTTCATAATACAGAGAAGTTTGAGGAAGGACGGGGAGGGATGGGGCAAACCAGTTATTGGTCCGATTAACTGCAGCTCTATTAAAGTCAATGTCTTTTTGATGTTATGCAACTTCTACTTGTCTTCCACAGAGAGAAATTAAGTATCTCCTAAGTAGTCACACATGTTCCTTACCCCATGAAGAGAGAGTCTTTTCCAGAAATCATGTTATTTAAATGGCTTTGGTTCTGTGAAACATGTTACCAGCAATGCCATTGTTTCAGATGTGTTCTTTCCTGCAGAGTGGATGTTTTATGACAACTTCCTTCAGCATCCCCAAAATAGCAACAGCTTGGGAGAACTATGTGGTAATTGCAAATAGGCATCAAAGAAACCAAAAAAACAACCCTGTCCTAGTTTAATTTTTTTTTTTTTTTTTTACTATTAGGGGTGTATCTTTTGGGGAGCAAATTTTGGATGAGTGATTTCCCTGGCAGGAATGAGAATTGTATGGGAATTGTAGCCTGTCCCAAAATAGCCCCAAGGGGTGAACAAAAAAACTGACTAAGGTGAAATGGAGAAACAAAACTTTTCCTTGCGAGGGAGCACCATTTAACAGCATTTTTGCAACGTGAATCTGTGAAGGGAAGAGCTGTTCCTAGGAAAGAGATGACAAACCTTGTAAAAATAGACTAATACTTTACATTTGATGTCTTACTGAGGTATTTGCTGCAAAAAGGGGAGTTGGGAATGTTGCTGTCTCTATGGGAACATCTTCCAGCTATATTTAGGAGAAGTAAATTAAGCTTTTTCTCCTCAGATGAGCAAGGTTTTGGTAAGGCTTTAGGTGGAGGTGTAGTTTTTTGAGGGGAAAGAGTAAAAGAATTTCTTCTTTTGGGTTTGGTGAACTGCCGGTCTCCTGATTTTCAAGTCAAAAAAAAAAAAAAAAAGAGGACCAAAACTCTCACCTATGTTTGAGTCAACATGTTTGTGGCAGGAGGCAGAAAGAAACTCAACTTAATTCCACCACCTCAGGTTGTGAATTTAATCAGTGAGGGGAAAAAACAAACCCCAACCATCTCTTTATTAAACAGAACAAACTCGATAAGGAAATGAGCCAGTCATAGGTATGGTGCCTGGCAATCTTTTTAGCTTGGTTGGTTTTTACTCTTTTGTTTGTTTAATCAGCACTGGTTCAAAACTTTTTTGTTTATTGTTTTTTTTTCTTTTTTATCATTATACTGGGTTGGAATTAAATTATTTTTGGGAAGCCTGTTGCCTGTTTTGGCTGTGTGCTGGCTGCCGATGCCCATGCGTTGCTCTCTTGTATCGGCTTTTCCCCTGCTGTAGCTACTCAGCGCTGGGTGAGTTGTTCTGTTCTGCCTTTCCCACCACGTTACACGTCAGCAGAATCCAAGGCAGAGCAGCTCGGATACTGTACATAGTTTTGCTCTATAAACACGTGCTTGTTTACATTTTGCTTCGTTGCCATTTCCACTCGAATCCTCTTCCAGTGCCAGAGGGTATCGGCAGTGATGAACAAACTGGGAGATGGTGCCGGTTTGACCCCCCCTGTGCTCGTGTTTCCATTTGTTTATTTCTCCTTTGCCTTCCTCCCCAAGTATTTAACAAATTGTTATTAAATATCTTCCAGGATTTCAGAGGCTGACCTGGGAGCAATTTAAAAGAGTTGAGCTACACCAACATGTGTTCTGGTTACTAACTCATGTTTGTTACTTTAAGTTTGAGGACAAACTGAAGTGCTGAGTCCTTGTCCATTAGTGCTGCACATGAAATTAAACGGAAAGGAAACAATCCCTGCCCCCCCCCCCCTTTCTTTTTCTTTGCAAACAGATCTTTCTTGCTGTACGAAAATCAGTTCTGATTGACTATTGCAGCTCGACTGTGAGCCGCTACTAATATTTGGCAAAACCTTCTTAAAATAAACCATCGTACGTGCAGCAACTGCCCACTCAGAGCACTCTGCAGCAGCTCAGCCTTGCAGATTTTGGATCTTTAAACTTCCAGCTCTTTGCTGATCCAGCTTCACAAAACCGTGACGTTGCCCCAACATTGCAAATACATCAAATTCTTTTTATCAGCAGAAAAGGCCGCATTGGATTCCTAAGCCACGTCTGCTGGTGAACTTTGTGCAGTCTGCCTTTTTTTATAACTTATTTTATTTCATTTTTTTCCCTCTCTTTTACTAGAAGAAAGGTTTGTTTGTTGGCCGCCCGCTCCGGGCGGGACAGGAATGCGATGCATGCACAGACTGCGCAGTATTTCCTGTTCAACTGCCGCCCCAAACCTCGGCGCTGGGAAAATCTCCAGATCGAGCAGCTCAGTCCTTGCTCAAACAACAGAGAAATCCCACAGCTTCTGAAATGCTTCGATTTTCATTGGGATTTTTTTTTTCTTCCTTCTTTTTTTTTTTATTTACAGAAAATAGATTTTTAAGTGAATCCTCATGGCATGCTACTGCTTTAAATAAACCTGATTCTATGGATATTGTTACTACACCCTTTAGAGCTGAGGCTGAACATGAAGCTCACTGAAGCACTATAGGTACAGAGAGATGGCTCCATAATGTCACTGCAAAAAAATTATCTTTATTTTGTAGCATAATACGTCTCCATAATGTTGCCTGCCTAGCTCAGTTAGCTTCGTTTTCCATCCAGTTAAAACCAGCAGTAATCTTTTGATACTGGAGGTACTTTTGCTTTATTTGCTGTATTTTATTTTGCCCTTAAACTGTTTTGAAAGCATCACTTTTGCCCTCTATGAATCGGACTTCGGAAGTAAAAGGGAATGGAAGGAAAAAAAATAAGAAAGGAAAAAACATGGAGCTCAATCACTTCTGCCAACAAACACCAAACTCCAGGGCTGCAATCGTGCCTTGTGCGTGGTGTGAAAGTGAGATGAGGTTTCTTTCTTTTAATTCTTTAATTGTTTGGAGTTTTGTTTTTCCCAAGTGGTTCTGATCCTTTGTTCACGTGGCAGCCCTGTTGCCATTTCAGACTGTCAGCTGATGGAAGTGTGACTGTGGGGTGTGGCTACTTATTTTATTAACTATTTTTATCCTTTTCTTTTTTTTAAATCAGATACATGTTTTGAGAATGTCTATCCACAGGCTTCTCTGGAACATACGAAGAGCTGAGGCTCTTCTCAAATAGTAGGGAAGGGTGCGACTGTGAACTGCGTGTACGTGCCTATATGTGCACGTACGGGCATACAGGCACCACAAACATGTCCTATATCCTCATAGCCCCTTTTTCAGCAGCTACTTAGTTCGACATGAAAAGGAAGGCAGCATGCACAGGTTGGCCTTGAATACCAGGGCACCTGATTACGGGCCCTTGGTCCCTGATGTTCTCCCTGGATGCCCCGTGCTGACCGGGTGGGTGGATGCCAGCACAGGACAGGTAGCGAGCCCAGCCCAGGCTCTTCTCTAGCTCAGAGGAGAACCCAGGAAAGGCTGGATGGGCACTTTCTGCTCCTGTTTAAACACTGTCCAGCTGGTTAGGTCCAGCAGCTCCCTGGTTCATGTTGCTGGAGGTGTTACTTGAGCTCTACCGGAGGTGGACATCTCCTAACTTCTCCTTTGTCTTCTCATCCATCTTCTGTCCCTGGCTATCCAGTGGCAAGCAATACAGGCACAAAAATGAAAGTGCCAAGTGCTAATTAGTTCCTTTCTGGATCACGAGGAGACCTACTTTTCAGTCCTTTGGAGATACAGATCTACATGTGCTGCTTCTCAAAATCAGAAGTGGTCTCAGTGTGACCCTTGTAGCTTGTCAAGCACAGGAGCAGTAAAGGAAGGACCCCAAATCCGCACTGTTTAATTTGAACTTGAAGGTATTTCACTCAGAATATAGTTCAGCGGGTTAATTAGGTTGTTAAAACAGTTTTAACTTCTCAGATTCATTATGAAATGTGGATTCCCCTGAAGCAGTGGATCTGTCTTCGGTTTTTGGGCTGAATAAATGCAAGGAGTTGGGCTCTGGCAGACGCATTTCTTTTAACATAGGAAGGTTGCTGCTGGGAAATACTAATTTTTTTGAGTAGTGCAACACCTCAAGACAGCAGATGTGTTGAAATCATGGCTCATGGGAGAAGCTGACACATAATATATGATGGTATAACCTTCATATCACGTCTGTGTCCACCCAAACCTCAGTGTACAGACTGAAGTGCACCAACTGCTTTATGATTTGGGAAACTGCCTTGGGTTTTTGTGCTGGTTTTGAGCCATTTCATTGTTTCTTCTCCTTCCTTCTCAGTTAAGAGTCTTCTGTGTAGAGCTGCTGGTTTAGCACTCAGTGGCTGTATCTGGTGATGCCTTGCACCGAGAGCAGCGCTGAATTCCCGGCCGTGTCACTTGAAAAAGTGACTTCAGAATTTCACTACTTTTGATCCTTAGAAAATGAGAATCCGATAACAAACGGCGGGTATTTAATCCACCCAGATTTAAGTATGGGAAGAAATAATTTATGTAGGGCAAAAGAAGATTTCTATTTATTTAATTATTTTATTTTTGCTTTAAGCAGTCACAACAGAAATGTTTCAGATGCTTTGTTTGGTTCGATGTCTTTTTTTTTTCTTTTTTTTCTTCACGCAGCTTTAGCTGTCTTGAATTAACATTCATCTGGATGATTGTTCTCCTTTTGTCTTAGTTAGTGTGAAAATGTATTTTTAAAGGACTTCCAAAGGTATGGAAAGGAAAATGCGGTGTTCTGATACCTGCTAGATAACTTCTCAGTGGATAAGCTGTTCTTGCCTAGCCATTTGATCTTAGTTTACAGGTGCAACTTCTGAACTTCTTTTCCAAAACACCAGGGAATGGTGTAATAGGAGGAATGTTCAATTTTCCCTACAACTCCTAAAAGTTCATAAATCGTATTGACTTTTCTTTTTTAGGTCCAGGCGTAGTGAACTACTTTAACTAGGTGAAAGTATCTCAAAAATAATAATAAGTTACTTGGTTATTTTTTCCCCCATGTCCCCACATGTCTTACATATTTAATCTTTTATTTCTTGGCCCCTGACCATGTGATCAGCTCATCCAGAGCAGGCTCCTAATGCAGCCTACGGGAAGGGGTTTGGTGACGAGGGGGAGTTAAATGTTTTGGAAAGATTATTTTTTTTTTTTTCCTTCACTAAACTAATCTGAGATCCCTCCCTTCAGAGAAACAATTTCAGTGGAAAAACTAAACCCTTAAGTTTATTTAATTATGTTTTTGCGGGAAGAGAAGTTTCCAGCTGCATCTGAAATGAAGATAATTCTGGGGTGTATCATGATGAATATAAACAGAGCACTTTGCTTGGGTTATACACGTTTGAAGGTTAAACCAGCTGTGGGCAGTTGTTTCAGGTATGTGACAGTGCTGTTATTGCTGTGTTTTCTGCAAAGCTTCCATGGAAGATTAAACCTTTCAATGATACACTGCAACTGGCATTGAAAACCGCAGTTGGGTGGGCATCGCGTGCAGGATTGGCACCAATACCATAAAACAATTTCTTCCCTGGTCAATACATCACAAAAATAGGAGCTGTATAAGCAAAGTGAATGGTTTTCTGCTACTTAACTGTCATGTAGGTTAGAAAATTTTCTTTTTCTAATAATCTCAGCTACAGCCTCTTAAGAAGACTGAGAAATTGATGCGTCTCTAACCACGTAGAAATTCTGAAACTGCTCCCTTTTGAAGAAGGGCTTTGTTTAATGCCACTTCATTCTGACTTGCGTCTTTCCAGTTGATACTATAAACAAACTTGTTAGCAGAAAGCTCACAAAACACAGATGTTTGTTTTATTGCATTTAGCAAGTTGGTCTGGAAGCACACGGCAAGGCTCTTCATTACCCAGTTGATATGATTTGGGGGGAACTGTCTATTGCATTCATTTAATTAGGGGAAAAAAAAAAAAAATTCATTGGTAATTAGCTCACTCCCGTGCCGCAGGGGGGTGGAGCTGGGTGAGGAACCCTCCAGTCATCCCACCATGGCTTCTTGCAGCAGTGAGAGGTTTGTTTGTCTGATGGCTGCACAGCGCTGGTTTTGTCATTTCACACAACTCCAGGAAAATGTGATGGGAGAAGCTCTGAAATGAACTTTGTTAGTATACGATGCATAAGGGAAGAGCTTGTTCTTTAATGTAGGACTTGTGCTGCTCTTGGAACTGTCCTGGTAGGGGGGAGACTCTTCTGTGTCTCCAAAGGAGGGTTTGAGTGAAAGGAGGTTTGGGAAGATGCTGTAGATGACTCTGATTAGCATGTGCTTGTATTAATTTCTGTTACAACATTTGTCTGTAATATTTGAGGTTCTTTGGGGTTTTTTCTGCCTGTTCTTTGTATAACCACCCAGTATAGTTGTTCATGTCCCATTTAAGCTTTATGTGATTGCTGTAGAATCATAGATGGTTGGGTTGGAAGGGACCTTTAAAGGTCATCTGGTCCAACCCCCCTGCAGGGAGCAGGGACATCTGCAGCTAGAGCAGATCGCTCAGAGCCCCATCCAACCTGACCTGGAATGGTTCCAGGGATGGGGCTTCTGCCACCTCTCTGGGCAACCTGGGCTGGTGTTTCACCACCCTTACTTTAAAAAATGTCTCCTTTCTATCCAGTCCAAATCTCCCCTCTTTTGGGAGCATGACCCTGCACTTTGAAATCGGGTGAAATCTTCACCAGTGGGTCTTCCCTCCTAGAAAGAACTGTGCTCCTGTTTCTGATTGATTTTTTTGCACTGTCTGCAAATAATCTTTTACAAATTGATAGAATTTGAGAAGGTGCTTTGCTGAAGGCTCTTGCAGACCCCCATGAGATCCCTGAGGAAGAAGTTACATAGGGATCTGTGCAGTCTGCTCTTCAGTGTAGCATTAAACCATATGGAGAAAGGAAAGAAGGGAAAGAGGTGGGTGTATTTGTGCACCTACACGAACGTGTGTGCATATATGCACATCTGTATATAGATTTAAAACAACTGAAGAGTTGCAGGAAGGTGACATGATTTTGAGTGACTGGCCCTTAAAATAGCAGATGAAATTAAATGTAGCTACACGTGAAATTTTCTGCATGGGAAGAGATAAGAATTCGTGACTTGGATTTGCGGTGATGCCTGAAATATCTACTAATGAAGAGATCTTGGTGTTATAATAAGATCTTCTGAAAACTCGTGTTAGCCCAATGCTCACTTCTAAAACTCAAGGAAGATGTTAGGAATTATTAGAAAAGTAAGAGAACGAAGCATTGTGTGAGTGTATAAATTCATGGTGCTCTCCTTTGATCCTGGATGTTGTGTATGGTTCTAGTCCCCCTCCCCTGCTCAAAGATAGGAATTCGAGATGGTACAAAGATAAGAAACAAGGAGTGAGAGAGTTATGAAACAGCTAAACTGTTGACTGAGCTGTGCACCTTCTTGCCACAGGATACTTGTGGCACTAAAAGTTGGCGTACAGTCAAACCCTGATGGGACAAAATCATGAAAGAGGAATTTGCTGGCGACTGTTCCATACGCAGTTGATGCCTTCAGGTAAGGAGGTCCTTAAACTGTGGTTAGAGTCCATCTGGAGTGATATTGAGGGAGAGCATTACTCTAGTCTGGCACTGTTCTTCAGCTCTTCAGCAGATATCTGCTGGTTAGTCTTGTCTGCTTTCACGGGTACTCGATTTCATATTGTGAAGTTGGCTTTCCTGAGCTTTTTTGGTACGCAGTGTTTCTCTGTTTGGTGTGCACTGGTTAAGATGTAAAAAGTCACTTAAAGTTGACTTCAGCACTCAGTGGTGATAGGGGTTAATGAGTATAGTGCTTCTGTGGATGTCGTGGGAAATCAGCTCCAGAGATCAAGGTTGGAACCCCCAAAAGATGGGGGCGGAAGGGAAGAGCAAGCCTTCTAAATTCTCTGTGCTGGGTGCTGCTCAGACTCGAAGCGGAGATAAATCACCATTGCCGTACCATTACTGCCTGGTTGTACCTGTAGGCTTCTCAGGAACACCAGATTTTGTCCTCTGCAGTTGTTTTCTGCTTTAAAATCTGCTGGTATCCACAATACCTAAATTTATGTGATTTTGATACTAATGCTCCTTTACATCTTTAGAGTTACAGTTGTTATATTTGTACTGTTGCCACTTGAAGAAATCTAGCAAGCAGCACCCGTGTTGTATGTGGCCTGGTCTGACTAAGGCAGGAGAGACTATTTTCTGTGATGCACAACACTGTCAAGAGTGGCTAAAACCAAGATAAAGGTGCAGATCTTCCCTACACGTGCAATACTTGTGCGTGTTAATACAGCGTGGCACATAAAACCACGGGAGAACTCTGGTTCCTTACTGCATCTGAAGTGATAATTTATTAAGTCACAGTACAATATTACTGAAAAAAAACCCAAACCAAAAAAAAAACCCAAAGCCCAAATCTCTTTAAAATGACATCTAAATGAGTGGAAAGACCTATTTGAAACACCACTGTATTATGAATGGCAGAATTACCAAGGTGAAAAACAACACGAAGGATAATTTTTCCTAGAACAATTATTTCACTAAGGCAAAGTGAGGGGCCAGATTTCAAACCATAGAATAGCTTGAGCTGGAAGGGACCTTAAAGATATCTCATTCTAACCCACCTGCCATGGGCAGGGAAGCCTTCTACTGGACAAGGTTGCTCAAAGCCCCATGCAGGCTGGTCTTAAACACTTCAGGGATGGGGCATCCACAGCTTCACTGGACAGCCTGTTCCAGGGTCTCACCACCCTCATGGTAAAAATGTAGTTTGATCAAGGGCAACACATATTCTTTAAAAATTGGAATAAACCAGTAGCGCTCTCTAAGATTTTTTGAATGTTTACTGCCTTTTTCTGCCCTCTCTGTAGAAAAGATACAACTGGGAAACCTTATTGTGGCCTTCCAGTATCTTAAGGGGGCCTACAGGAAAGCTGGGGAGGGACTTTTTAGGCTGTAGGGCAGTGACAGAACTAGAGGGAATGGATTAAAACTAGAGATAGGTCAATTCAGGTCAGACATTAGGAAGAATTTCTTCACCATGAGGGTGGTGAGACACTGGAACAGGTTGCCCAGAGAGGTGGTGGAAGCCCCATCCCTGGAGGTTTTTAAGACCAGGCTGGATGGGGCTCTGAGCAACCTGCTCTAGTGGGAGGTGTCCCTGCTATTGGCAGGGGGTTTGGAATGAGATGATTTTCAAGGTCCCTTCGAACCCTGACAATTCTCTGATTCTATGACTCCAACTGTTAGTTCTTAACTGGTTGAAGACAAAGTGTAGAACATTTCTTATGCAAACAGTCAGTAATGAGTGAATTTTTCCCAAACACTTTTTATTTACCTTTATAAAAATGGATTCAGTGTTGAAGAGCTACCTCAGACCCAGCCTAGCATATAAACTGGACTGTTACAAAATGCAGTCTTGGCCTTGGGAGGGCTATTTCATGCATAAAAATTGGTTGCAGGATGAAGTCTAATGTTCAGGAAAAAAACCAAAGGCTTATGATAAATGCTGGGTAAGAACATTTCCATGTTAAGCATTCAGATGTGATTATTTGCTGTCATATTGTGAAGTAGACACTGAAAACAAAACACAAGTTATTAGGAAGGTTTCTGTGGCGTGAGCTGTAGGGATCAGGAGACGCTGCATTTTGCTTCCCATTCTAACTTCACCCTGTTTTCAGTGTTCAAGGTCAGAAGAGGTTTTTCCTTGCATGGATGGTAATTGCCACAAACTCAGCTGTGCTTGCACTACCAGTTTTCTTGAGTTCTGTTTTGAAAAAGTCCTTCCTAGCTGCACAGGTATCCTTTGGGGATTTCTAAAGGCGTGTTGAGTTTCGCCTGTTTTCTGTAGAGCTGGAGTATTGAAAAGCGCTGTTTAGATTGGTTTCCGTTTACAGATGGCTTCAAAGTAATGAAACATTTCCTGAAACACACAGACCTGCACAAATCTGTGCAGGATTCTGCCTTCAGTCTGTTTTCTGAGCTCTTGTTAAATGGTGAAAGTTTATAAAACCCGTTAGTTTTTGAGGCCAGTGCGAGTTCCTTTTAGTAGCAACTAATAATTGAAGCTGAGCGTTGCTCACTCTGCGAAGGCAGATGTTTGGCTTGTGCTGGTTCTCTAAAATCAAACAATCTTGTTTATCTTTTCGGAGAGTGCTTGAAACTTCTCTCAGAATCTGCACCGTGAGGCTTTCTAGTCAAAGCACACACGTGAACCTGCTCACGTCTGACTTCAGGGCACGGTGATGTCCCTAAAATCTTCCAGAGGAGATTTGTTCCATTTCATACACGATTCTTCTTTCACTGAAATTTTCTTAATATATTCATAAATGCATTATTTGTATTTCTGTTACCAGTTGCTTTGATTGCACTTGATATTGAACTTGATGTTCCCTGAAAGAGTTGTCAAGCCCTGGCCCAGGCTGCCCAGGGCAGTGGTGGAGTCCCCATCCCTGGAGGGATTTAAAAGCCACGTAGATGTGGTGCTGAGGGACAGGGTTTGGCAGTGTTGGGTTAACAGTTGGACTCGATGACCTTAAAGTTATTTTCCAACCAAAATGAGCCTATCCTATGTATTTGTAGTACCGGGAGGAAGATGGATGAATGTGGCAGTTCCCTAATCTCAGAGGGGAGGAAAGATGAGGAATTACGTATTGATATGTGGAATGGGATTTACTAAGAATTTCACTTACCCTCTAAAGTTGCAGTGGGGGGAGTGTTTTGTTCTTTCTAATCCAGAATATCAATAAACTACATAGTCGGTGGCTGACTGTTAATCTTCTTGGTACAACAACTTTCACAGCATCCTTTTTTCTCAGGGTAATCCACCGTTCAGAGTTTGCTATTTTATGATGCACTGCTGCATAGCGGTGGGGAAAAGAAAAAAAAAGACAATTTGTTCAGGCTTGTTTGCATGTATTTTAAATTAAATCCTATGTTGATTCTGAAAAGGAAGCCATTCATCTCTGTAATCTAAGTTTTTCCTCTGCTTACTGGAGAGGGTCAGCTGGTCCTGGCCAAGGAAAGGCAATACGAGGGGCGCGTGGTGGTTGGTTTCACAGGGATAGTTGTGGTAAAGCAGTTATTTACCAGACACACGTGACCTGGGTGTCTCTCACTGTGTTACTACGTGATGGTAACAAGTCGAGTATCGATAGCGGTCAATGCCGTGCGTTGCCGTGGTAGAGACAAGCATCAAAGAAAAAGGGCTGTGCAAAGGGCCCATCACGCAAGGGGTGCTCCTGCCTGTCCCTGCCCTGGTAGCGAGATACCACTGCTGGGTATTGCACTCCCACGGGTGTAACAAATCCTTCCACCTAGCAGTAGATCATCACAATATTTAGGGATCAAATTGAGTATTACTGAAAATATTCTAAAACAATTTTTCCAACTCTCTCTCCTTTTGCTTCCCCTCTCCTTTTGCTTCCCCTCTCCTTTTGCTTCCCCTCTCCTTTTGCTTCCCCTCTCCTTTTGCTTCCCCTCTCCTTTTGCTTCCCCTCTCCTTTTGCTTCCCCTCTCCTTTTGCTTCCCCTCTCCTTTTGCTTCCCCTCTCCTTT
>JAAGNO010030710.1:62401-85487 GCA_033439905.1 Ceryle rudis
CTTGTGCCCTTTCTTTTCCTTTTTCCCCTCCTTTTCCTTTGCCCCTGCTTTTCCTTTTCCCCTCCTTTTCCTTTTCCCCTCCTTTTCCTTTTTTCCTCCTTTTCCTTTTTTCCTCCTTTTCCTTTTTCCCCCCTTTTTTTTCCCCCTTTTCCTTTTTTCCTCCTTTTCCTTTTCTTCCTTTTCCTTTTTTTCCTCCTTTTCCTTTTCTTCCTCCTCATCTTTTTTCTTTCCAGTTTCCCCTTTGTTTCCCTCCCTTCCCTTTTTGTTCCCCCCCCCTTTTTGTTTCCCCCCCGCTTTGTAGCTCAGCTTTATTTTTGCTGACATCTATTCCCAGCACTTTACTAACGCAGTAAAATGAACTTATCTTTGCAGTCATAACATAGAGTTCTCAGTGAGCGGGTGACTTTAAACACACTCGTTCCTATTCTTCGGTGCCATCCGATGCCTTCTTCCAGCTGGACGTGCAACTGTTGTCAAGCCACCGTCACCCGCAGGCAGTTGTGTGACATTTACAACCCGAGTGTCAGAGCCAGTGAGCATTAGTACGTAACAGGCTAAATAAAGAGAGAAGTGAGCTGCGTACGCAGGACGTGGTAGGGACAAAGGTGCAACGCTGTGTTAGCAAAGTGCCTAAAATTTCAAGTGAACCTCTTTGTCAGTCTTACAAGGGCTGTTTGTCCTCTGCTGGAGCCCAGAGGTTCACTCTGAGATAACTGTGGTTTTAACACCCATTAAGGCAGAAATTCTTGGTGCTTGGCGGCCTAAGGTCGTGGATGAGAAATAAGCTGTTTGAGCGGTATCTGTTGTACATACCGGGAGAAGGATCTTCTGAACAGACAACTTGGTCATGATTAAGTAGGACATTTACTTTTTAATAGGACTCACCACAAATGTAATCAAGTGTTCAGAGAATTCCTCAGTGACTCTGAAGAGAGCACTGCCTGCCTCCTGCTCATTACACTGTCCAGTTGAAGCTTCCAGTCAAAATAAGAGGTTTTCTGAAGCTTTCTCGTGCATGTGTAAAATCTGTCAGTCTGCTGCAGTCACCTGTTTGAAACCTTCCATCGCTTTACGTCCATATGTGCAAATCAGTGAAATACATCTGCTGCTCAATCAGTTTTTTTCCTGTATTAATTGCACTTAATGTCAGGATTTGAAGTAATATGAATTTTCACTTGGTTGTTGCTAGAGAGAACAGCTACACAAGAAACATCCCAGCTTCAAGTTAGGTTCTTCAGAAAATAGAAACAGTGGGACTTTAGGTTTTGGGTTTTTTTTTTTCCAAGATCATCTTTATTCTGTTTGTTTCTCATTTTCTAAAACTGTTTCCAGATAAAGCATAGATTAAACAGCAGTTTAATTGATTACTTTTTTTTTTCCCCTATTACTGCAAAGCGATTTATTTTATATGGCTGAAATAAACACACACAAAATTAAAAGAAAAAAAAAAAACCAGTACAAGCCAACACATTCTGATAGACCTGACTGAAAAATATATTAAGTGTAGCTCAGGAAGCCTGTGCTTTCATGGGTATTTCTCAGCTTTGTATGGAAAGGAGTATGGTAGAGAAATCAAAGTAGACCCATAGCAAGTTCTGCCCTTGTTTTCATTCTGTTGAATGAAAAGCTAGAGGAGATACAAAGCCATACTCCTGCACCTTCTGAAATATTCAATTTCAAGTATTAAAGACTGGTACCAGAATTAGTCCTCAAAATCCCTGCAAAAGTTAAATCTTAGCACTGGGATATTGTTTTGGGGTTTTTTTTCACTTGTTTTTACCTACATGTAGACAATTTCTTGTTACAACTGCAAGAAATGTTTTGAAATGAAAATGAAATGAATGAAATGAAATTTCTGCAAGAAATGTTGTGAGCTGCCTGTTTCAGAGCAGGAGCCAGCACCTTTGGGCAGCTGTGTTTTTAGTGGGAGCCATTTAGCTTCTAGTAGGGTATTTCTGTCCAGAACTGCTGAGAGAAGCCGTTAGCTACCTAGAGTGCAATCAAAAAATGTGAATTGAGGGAACACAACCAGCAAGTTAATACTCTGCACTTAGGCCAGACACAATTTCCAGTACACAAAGAAAGGGCTTATTAATTTTGATACGTGTCTCTGTGGGAAATGTGGGCCTACAGGGAAGAAAGGTTATGATTGTTTTATACAGTAAATTTCTGAAAGATTTGTGTTGACCGGCTGTTTATGCTTCAACCAAAAGTCCTGTTTTCTTGCCACCACCACCACCCCCTTTTTTTTTTTTTTTTTTTTCCTTAGGGAATATACTATTTCCACGGGACTGAAGCAGTGCAGCAGTCGTTTCACTACAAGGTCTGTTAAGCTGATCAGCCATGAGACCTGGCTGGAATGCATAAATCCCAAACAGTGACTAGTTTAAAAGCTTTAACTTGTATACAATTTATGTCTTGTTGGAATTGAAGACCAAGTTAGGACTTACAGTACTGAGCTACCACGTGTTGTTTTTCTGCTGAGGTCTGTGGAAGTTTGCAGTCTTTTGGAGCATATTGCATAGTAAATACGAATTGCTGTTAGCCACAGTTAAATACTCTCGTTAATCATCTTTGATATCTTTAAAGCTACTGTGTTTAAAAAGAGGAATTGTCAAAGATCCATAACTATTTGCTATTAACTGTGATGGAAATCTGGTAATTGGAACTCTTCTTGGATATGTCTCCGTTAGTGAGGAAATGAAAATACGATACCGAGTAAATCTCGTTTCTGCCTAAAAGCTTTGCTACTCTTGGCACGTGGAAATTCCTTTGGATCAGCAAATTTGAACAGCAGAAATGGACTGATACCCTATGTACAAATCCTTTTAAGTTCCCAAAGCCTCAAAAATACCATCCCTGCTCCAAAGTCCTCCACCAGATGTTTAGCCATTTCGCAACTTGTAGTGCCTTCAGCATCAGACTAGATTCCTTATCCCTGTTAGATCACCAGGTGGCAAGTGTTTTTTCAAAGCTGAGAGCAACAGAGATGGAGGTTTTAAAATGGAAAATGTATTTCTTCTGATCTTCAAATGTGCAAACCCTTGACCAGCTGTCTTTGGAAATCAAGAAGCCAAAGCCTGTAGGAAGGTTGGTGTGCCCTAGCGGTAGACGTTCCCAGGAAGAAAACTTGAGGTGTAGTCTTGTTAGATAAAGTTAGGTCAGTAATTACACATCATGTCCTAAGGCAATACTGAAAAGGGAGAGAAACTCTAGCAGTATCCAGCATCTCTGTGTCTACGCCACGGGTAAGCTTGTTCCTCTCCCAGACTCTGCTTTGGAGAAAGAACTGCAGGTGGATGAAGAAGATGGGCACGGGCTGTCTTTCACCGTGCAGTCAAGGAATTTGAGTTCTCAGAGTTGAAGGTTCTCATGTTTTTGTAATCCTCGGTGTATGTCCATCCTGGTTTTGATGGCCAGCATACTAGTGTCCAGATAAAAAAACAAAGACATCTATGATAAGACAGTGCTCCTATTTTGCATATGCATACTTTATATGAAAGAATATTTAGTTCCATATATACAGATATTTTCAGTTTGAAAAAGAATTCACATAGCAGAAGAAATTTCTGGCTTTGAACTGCTTGTGCAGATGAACTTGGTCAAAAATTCAAACTAAATACTAACAGTCTTAAGAGTACAAAAATGAACTGAACTAAATGAACTGAAAAAGTCCACTTAAGGTTTCTTGGGCTGTTTCTACCTTTCTCTTTTCTTCAAAGACAAGAAATCAGTATCAGAACATGGGTTCTGAAGATCATGGGCTTTAAATGGGTTTGATGTTTCTTTCCATAAGCTTATAGTCTATTAGGTTTCAAGTCTGGATCCTTCTTACTATGGAAAATTGAGGTGGAGTGCCTAAGTACCTTTTAGAAATTGAAATGGGAGTGAGAAACTGGAATTACTTTTATCTGGTCCTAGTTGCAGACAAGCAGAGGTAGAGTTCAAGCAGTTGAAGTAATGTATACATGGGACTGTCTATAACTTAGAAAGTGTGCCCTATCAGTTATGTTCTAGATAGCTCACTCTGATGGATGGATGCTTTACAGGCATGAAGCAGAAGCTGTTTCTTCTTGAAGGCCATTGTTAGATGTGTGCTGAGAGAAAATAGATTTGAGACACGGGGCTCGTAAGCAAAGCAGCTTCCATTTTGGCAGCTGAGAAAACTGTTGTTGATGTGAATTGTAAGGAACTGCATCCATTTCAGTGAGCACTCCTAAAATCTCCCACTAACTTACACTTTAGCTAAAGACACTTTTATTTAAGTCCATAATCTCATTTGTTAGTTCCTTCATTTAAACAAGAACTCATTAGGCATCACTGGCCAGTATCTATTGACTGAAGATGACGTCTGAAACCAGTCGGTGGTTACTAATTGGTACTTGCTGCTGTAGGGTGTCCAGAGAGTGTCTGACTCATCTGTTTGTCACCCGCTGTCTGCAGAGGTGTGGCCTCAGATCCCTGCAAGCACCTCTACAAAAAAACTGTTGAAAAGAATGAAAATCATGCTAGATTCATCCTTACCAGAGCAACATTGAACAGATACCGAGACAGCAAAAGAATGAAGGCAGAGTTCTGTATCCAGTTCTTAATTAATTTAATTTTCTCTCAGTCTTGAACTTCCCCCTACTGATACTTTTTCTAAAGCTAGTCCTCTTCCTTCAGAAAAAAAAACCAACAAACCCTCTTTCAGTGAGTGGCAGCAGAGTTTCAACTCCAAATAGAAGCGTTCTCCCCAATTTCTGTTATTTCAGGAAATATCCAGTACTGAAGTGTAAAGTAACGTAACAAACTGGGATGTCCAAGTGGGGATTGAGCGATCAGAAGACTTTGTGACTGAATTGTCTTCAGAAAAATGGTCCGTTGATGTCATTAGTCCCATTTTTCAGTAAGGGCAGCATACTGTAGAAGAATCTAGTTGAGGGTCTTCACTGCAGTTTTAATACCTTGACTGGTAACGTGATCCACATGAAAGCTCTTGGTCAGCACCTTCACAAGGTGGTGTAAATGAGAGTGGAGACATGTCCTGGAAGATAAAATTAGTCAGGTTGTCTTCCTTCAGGATTGATTTCTCCACTTCAGCATCTTTCATGGCAAAGAGTAATAACGCTTTGTGTAAATGCCCATCGGTGTGATATGGCTGGAAATGGCATTGGCTGTGAATAGGACAACAACAGCAAGCAAAACTGAGGCATTAGGAGGAGGGCCACTGGAAAAAAAGATAGCATTTTATCCGTTGTCCTATTTTTCACTGTTGCTTTTAGCTAGTGGTGGTGTTTTACCATTTTCATTTCCAATGCTTTGGAGGTCATTCTAAAGAGCTCTCATTTAATTAAAAATAATAATAATAATAAAATAACTGTATGGGTATTGCATGAGCCATTAATTTCCATTCTTATGATAAGCCCAGAAAACCATTCAACTTCAAGTCCTGTATTTCAGTTCCTAATAATTTCTAGAACAGTGATGTTGGTAGAAGAGTGCCCCTTCAATAGAGGTTTTACTTTTGTTTTTGTTTTGTTTTGTTGTCTTCCTCTTTTCTTTCCCTTTTTAGCCACCAGCTAAATACCTCCTGCCAGAACTGACAGCATCAGACTATGGGAAGAAGTGTGTGGTCATTGATTTAGATGAAACTTTAGTGCACAGTTCATTTAAGGTAAGTAAATTCAAAAGTGATCTCTTGCGACTTGAATCCATCAGTGAATGTTCTAGGAAGAACATTCATGTGTTAAGCCTCTTAACACATGAACTAGTCTTGCAGGCTCTCCCACGTTGCCTGGTAGTTCTCATCATTACTTCTATGATTATTCATCCAAATTTAGCCATAAGGAGAGTAGCACAGACTTTGCTATTTATTTGGTTCTGAGAAAGTCACGCTGGTTGCAACGAGCCCTGGAATAGTTATCGACTTGAAATGGTAACTATTCCAACAGGGACCTCTGTTGTAACAGGTACAAAACTTGCTGCTCTGAAAATAGATGGTTTCCTTTCTGATGTTTAAATGATGCCTTAGACTAGGAGAATGGAGACTCAGCACAGTTTTTATGCTAGGTTAGAATTAGAATATTGAATAGCATAGAAGATTGCTTTCCATGTCAGGCTGCTGTCCTGACAGCAGTAAGTGTTTTTAAGTAGTTAGTTTTCATATGAGGAAAACAAATACCATTTAGCTGTTGTTGATGGATCAGTCATCTTCTCGAAGCAGCTTTGATGATCCTTCATATTCCAACATCACAGAACGTTAGGGGTTGGAAGGGACCTCGAAAGATCATCTAGACCAACCCCTGCCAGAGCAGGGTCACCTAGAGCAGGTCACATAGGAACGTGTCCAGGTGGGGTTTGAATGTCTCCAGAGACGGAGACTCCACACCCTCCCTGGGCAGCCTGTTCCAGTTCTGTCACCCTTACAGTGAAAAAGTTTCTCCTTATGTTTCCATGGAACCTCCTCTGTTCCAGCTTGCACCCATTGCCCCTTGTCCTGTCATTGGGTGTCACTGAGAAGAGCCTGGCTCCATCCTCCTGACACTCACCTTTTACATACTTATGTCCATTAATGAGGTCACCCCTCAGTCTGCTCTTCTATAAACTAAAGAGCCCCAGCTCCCTCAGCCTTTCCTCAGCAGGGAGATGTTCCACTCCCTTCATCATCTTTGTGGCTCTGAGCTGGATTCTTTCAAGCAGTTCCCCTGTGGTGGAAATAGAGGTATTTTTCTATTGTTTAAGAAGAGCTAAAGTCAGAATAGGAGAACTCAGAAATACAGAGAACCTAAATTGGCTTAGAGCCCTGGTAGCATTTCTGATTAGCAAGTGTCAGACATGGTAAAGCATCTGCTAGTTTTATACTTTGATTGGAGGATTTGTAAGAATCAATAGTGTGTTTCCTTCCTAGTAGCAAGACAGAGTTGCCACCGACCTTATAGTCTCCCTAGTTTTTGCTGCACTCCGTTTTCCACTGCTGGCGTAAACTCAACATTTTAATCCTGCAAATATTTAGTTGCCAGCATTTAAATATGCAAACTGTAATTCACATTGTGGTTAGAATTTGGCAACAGCCTGTATTTGTTGACTTAAAGAAGACCTTATATGGAGATACTAGAACAAATATTCCTGTGCCTCAAACTGAAACTTAAGATTCTTCTGTCTCTTTATTGTGTTTAATGGCATAAAACAATTTGTGGTGGCACACAGGAACCTCTCAACCTCAGTGCCAGATCCTCGTCTTCTATACCCAGACTGAACTTGCACTTGAGAATTTTTCAGGGAGATTAGAAACACAGCAGGATTGGCAAGGGAGGGACCATGCCTTCCTAATTTAAATTCCTCATTAAATTAAAATAAGAGACAAAAATAGGAAGGGAAAGCTGAAATTAAAAGCCTAAATTTACATAAAAATAAAGAAGTATCAGGCTTAGTGTTTTCAGACGTGTAAAAATAAAAGTTTGCTTTCTGAATGCTGTGGGTAACTTGGTACTGTGATTTTTTTTCTGCTTTTTGAGACAAAGTGAGATTCAGCTTGGGTGGTTTGGGTTTTTCTTAACTATTTTAAAGAAAGAGGTGTTTAATGGTTGACTTGGTATAAATCCTTTCTTGTAGGATTGAGGTTTTATGGCAGTGTGTTTGCTTAGTGGGCTCATTTTAATTTATTTATTTATTCATATATCATCTATTCAAGTTATGCTTTAAGGGTATTTAAATGATGTTAATTAGATAGAAAATAATCATATGATTATTCGGCATAGTCTTGAACACTGAAGAATGTTAGGAAAAGAAAACTGGTCCTTTTTTTGTGTGAAGTAAGTAATGTTGGAGTAAATGTTGGAGTTTCTGTGGTATTAGGAGTCTTACAGCTACAATGGCATTATCTCAGCATGAAGCCTTGCGGTGGGAGCATGTTAAGAGCAAACCAGACATTGGAGGGAATGGCTTTAGTTGTTTACTGGCTGGCACTGGCCAGTGATGCTCTTTGGGTTTTGTTTCATGAAGGGAAATACTTCAGCTGAAACAAAGTCAGGGCAGTCGTCAAAAATAGCAATGGATTTCCAGAAGAGCAGAGGGTTTATGACACCTCTGTGCAAAGTGCTCTGCCTCAATAATCAAGTTACTTTTGCAGCTTCTTTTAGCTGTTTGGTTTGGTTGTTTTGTTCCCTAAAACACAGCTGCTCTACCCTGGCAGGTCCCCACTTCGAAACTGTAAAAGCATACATAAATTTGTGACTTTTAGTACAAAAAGTTTTATTAAAACCACATGATATTTTACAATTCCTAATTCTATTATGAAATAGGCTTCATATTTCAAATGCAGATTTTATTTTTTTTTTTTAACACAACCAGAGGGGCAGAGTATTTAAAGTGCTTTTTTATGAAAGCAGCAACATCTGAAGGAGGGTAATTCTTGTCTTTTTATGCCCCTGCATATTCGTGAAGCTTTAAGGAGGTACTAGTCTTTCATGTTAAGCGCATATTAAAGGAATAAAGTTTGGGGTGCTTTGGCAAGAGTAAAAAAGGAACAGATAGCCATTATAGTTATCATTCCCATCATAAAACAATAATAGAAGCAAAAAAATCAGGAATCATTAAATCAAGAAGATGTAAACATGTTTTTGTATAAAATGAAGTAAACCACATGCAAGTCTGGAATGTAGTCGTATTCAAAACTGGCTGTGAAATGCTTTTAGAACATTCAAAACTCTGAAGTTTTTTATTAAATAGAAACAGTTCTAACCAAAGTACAGATTTTTCCATGGAAATACATTGTCTTCTTTCCCACTCTGTCCCTGTGGTTCCCACTGGAGGCCTGTATGTGCTTCACGTGTGCAACCCCAGAAACCTTTATCCAGCAAATTGCTGCAGAGTTTTCTCCCATCTTCCCATCGAGATGAAGCACAGAAGCCCAGTCCAGGCTCTCTTTGTTATGGCTTGTGCCAACAAGAGATCTACACAGTACCTGACGTGTAAGTGGGAGAAGCAAATATGTAGGTAAGAGTAGTTTGGTTAGTGTTACAAAGTCTTACGGGTGAGTTTTATTTGTTAGCAAAAGTGAAGTTGTCTGAACAGAACGCGTTGTGTTTTGGTTTTTTTTCCTGGCATCTGGTTGGTGTTGCTTGTGTTGAGAAATTTCAGTCCTGGCTGTAGTTTTATCGGTGGGCTTCAAAACCTTAGCAACTTGCAACTGGTTTTTTTTCCTGCTGCTACAGAATATTTATCTTGCTTAAGGGAGTCATGCATATAGAAATCCTTCAAGTGCGTGCAGGTCTTTTCAAAGTCTGCACGGAGTTGGCATCCAGCGTGAAAACTGGTGGCTGAGGCTTACTGACAGTTCATTTGGGTTTCTTTTAAGGTGAAGCTTCAGAACATTTGTATGTACCTGTTCTGTGGCTATTAGAGAGGCTGCAGTGTTGTTTTCTCCGAGGGGCATCATGCAGGTAGCAGATGGGAACCTCCCCTCTGACTTTTTCAGAAGCAGAAAGGAGGATGGATCTTGGAAATTGCTTGATGTCTAAATTGTAACTGCGGGTATATGAAGAATTCTTTAGTTGATACGAGTACAGCAGTCATCGGCAGGATGGAGTTTTCAGCATCTGCTCTGGAGGTTTGATTGGCAATACTGGTTTGTCAGGACAAGTAGATTCAGTGTAGCTTCTCATTTGCCCCCTGACACAGCTCTTGAAGACATCAGGGCAAACCATCTTTCTTATTACTTTGCTACTGAGAGAGGATGTTGCCCTCCTTATAAAGTCTTACGATCATTTTGCTCTCCTTTCTCACAGAAAGTTTGTTTGACAGTGGAATTAGAGCCTCATTTTTCCATAGTACAGGATTCTTCAGGGCATTTCCTACCATTTTTCACAGAGATCCTGCTTAGGCTCACCAGTTTGTGATCTGCTTCTCAGTCTCTTTACCTTGGCTGCTTCTCTGCTTTCTTGGTTTGAAGGCTGTTTCTAGTCTCACAGATTCTTCAGGCTCATCTCCTTGGTGGGACTTGAGATCAGTCTGTTGCCTGATGCAGAAAACCAGGTGGGAAAGTACAAGTCTAGCAGAGCAGACTGAAGATCTTTTCCAGCTTTAGCTTAGTAATGCCATACAAGTTACCAGTTGAACTACTCCCAGCTTTCATTTTAGGCTGTTATCCATCAAGTGTATTGTCTGTTAATCAGTCATGTTAAAACTGTATTTGGCAGCTCTGTGTATCAACCATTTCCAAGCGCAGATCGTGGAATGAGTAACAGACCTCAGCTGGGCATGTTTACATGATTTTTTTTATTTTTTTTGAAATCACAGACGTAATTCATGAGCTGTACCAATGGGTTCTGCCAAGTTTGATGTCCATTTGAACTCATAAACATTGTGAGCAGTGTGTTCCCCAAGTACCACTACTGTCTAGCCAAGATTAGGCTGTGTGCTCTTAAACTGTCTACAGGACACTGTTTTTGCTTTCCAAAGTAATTTTACTTGGCCTACAGTTTTTCACAGTAAGTCTTAAGAAGTAAAACTTAAGAAGTAAGAATAAATCAGGCTAGAAAAATGAATTCAAGGACTTGGACAGAGTCTGCCTGCTCTTCCCTTTTGAATTAAAATGCAACTTTACATGGTTAATTTGATTGGCATAGTATGTTCTTGAGGTGTCACATCTTCAGAATCATTTAACTGTATGACTTAAGTCTAGTTGCAGCTCCTGATTCAAATACAACCGTTAAGTATTACTTTTAGCACTGTCTTTATTTTTAATTAATTATTAATTGATGATCCAAGGTAGAATATGCAAAGCACATAGTTGATTTTCTCTGTCATCATCCACACAGACTTGATGAAGGAGTTATCCAAACAGATATTTTTCCTGGTAAATACGCTCAGTGATAGTGGGAGTTATTCAAGCAGTAAAGCAAATTACTTTATATGAAGCTTAAAAACATGAGGGAAGGGAAGTACAGTATCTGGTGAATCCAGCTGTGTAAGGCTGCTGATGGGTGTGTAAAGGACACGCACACAGAGTGGATCTGTATAGTCAATAATGCTTATTAACTTCTCCCTGAGAAGCAAGTACTCTTCTCTTTCACGCCTCTGAAATTTTCCCCTCTAATGATCTTATTTTTAATGTTGATTTATTTCCTTGTCATTCTTTCTAGCCAATTAGCAATGCTGATTTCATCGTTCCTGTTGAAATCGATGGAACCATACATCAGGTAAGTGCTGTTGTTCCTTTAGCATTGTTCTAGTAGGGGAGGTGTCCCCGGTGTCCCAGAGCTGTCACCACTTGCCACTTTACATTCAGTAACTTGTCCTTTTGCAAAATACGAAAGCTGGGTGCTCAGGAAGGTGTCATCCAGACCAGCAGCCCTGTTTGATCAGGTGTGTAGTTTCTAACTATTGAATCTCAATTTTAACATTCTCAGTTCTCCAGAACATCTCTCTCAGGACTTCAATACTTGTCTCCTTATCAGTTGTAAAACATTTTCAAACATCATCTAAGGATAAGCTTTCAAAAATTGCTAGGCCCAGAAAAAGCTGCTTGAATTTCTCATTCCATCCATGGACCAACAGGACGTAAGTTGGCTGCTGGTTTTCACATGGACAAAGCTTTATAAAAGTATTAAGGAAGAACAGACATTTATTTTACTTTTTTTTAAGTTCTGTCCCCATTAATTCCTCTAAGTAATTTAAGTTCCTCTGATAGGACTTTTTATACACTTCATCATCTTTAAAAGGGCTGGACAAAATTGCAAGGAGACTAATTTTTGTGTCTTATTCTTTAAGAACTTCACTTAAGAGTCAGTGAAATGGTTTCCAGTAAATGCAAAATACCCATAATTTGAAAATCATTCCCCTTTATGTGTCTTAGCTTGATGTCTTTAATCAGTAGTCATTTCTGAAAACGTTAAATGAAAAAAATTACAGTGCCATAAATTCTCCTCTTCAGACAGACATTAAAGTTCTTGCTGGGGACGGGTTTTACTGGTTAATGTGAAGTTGAGCCTTTCTGATATATGAACCTTGCAAATAGTTTGAAACATCTTCTCTTGGCTGTTGTAGGTTAAAGATAATGCAGTTAACTGAGTTGCAAATCTTCCCTGGATGTGATTTAATGGAGATTTTAAATACTTTAGTTTTTAAAATGTTGTCTTTTATATGAATGTTTTTTATTAGGGAAGATAGGTTTGTATTTTGATTTTGGAACAACTGATAGATTGTAATGGGCATTCGTAGTTTTGTTTGATTTCTGTTATGAAAACCATCCATGTAATTATCACTCCTAAAATTTAATTACTAAATACCAGTCAGTGAACTGAAATGTGTTTCAGAGTGATAGTTGCTGTGACAGTTTTTGCACTTTGCCTGCTTTGTGTAGAAAAATTCAATATCTAGGGTACTTAAACCTGTAAAGTTCACCAGAGCTGGGTGGTTAAAACACATAAATGATGTTTTGGGAGGTTTGTGTTGTGATATTGTCAGTCCTCATTTGATGTGGGCTGTAATTGTGTTTGGTGCTGTAACGCAGACATTTCCTCTCCTAAAACTTTCTAGAATGCTTTTGAAAGGGAATAAAATAGGTTGCCTAACAATTTTGAATAGTTTGGGGTCGTGATCGCTTAGCTTGTCAAGATTATATATTTACTTTTTGAAACAAAACACAGTAAAAGACTATTTGGGCTTTACAGTCAATGACTTCAAAACCCTGTTGCTTTTCCATTCCCTGTTGCAAACTTTCACATTCTTCACCAAGCCACTTTGAGTTGTCACAATTCACAAGCCACAATTCACTTTCTTCAAGCATAATGCAGTTAGGTACTCAAAATGGCTTCGTGGGGAGTGGGATAAAATAAATAAATAAAAACCTGTTCAGAGAGACTGGATTTGTGCGTACCCTAAACGTGAATGGGAGGAAGGATGCTCTTGATGGAGAAGGTCAAATGAAGTTAGTCTCTGACTGTGCTTTGCTGGAGACTTCCTGCATAATTTTCAAGGAAATTATATTAATTCCCTTGTATTTCAAGTTCTTAACCTATGAAACAGGTAAATACCTCAGTCACATCTGGGTGGGAGAAATGAAATTAATTGTAAGGGATTTCTGATCCTTGAAAGAAAGGTAATTTATACGGTGTGCCGAACAGGCAAAGTCTGGGATTGCTGTCTTCGTAATTTGTGTTCTGTGCAGGAAAATTAATGTACTGTCATCCAGCAACCTTTTTTTTTTTTAACTATGATAATCTAAAGGGCAAAAGTGGACATCTGTCCTAGTCTGATGTGCGTTAACACAGGCTGCAGAGCTTTGACAACCGGTTCCCGCTTCAAACCTGTAATTGTTGGGTTGGTTTTTTTTTCCACTTACAGTATAAACGAGCCAATATCAACAATTTTTGTTATTGGGTAGAATTTGTCATTTCTATAATGCTTGTCCATTTTCTTAAGCAGTTTATGTACTCAGATATTAATCACTGGCATTGGTAAATACTTGCATCTGTTTTAAATGTCACGGGATTTGTGACAAGTTGTGGAACCACAGTGCCTATCCCTGCTTTACCAGTAAGCCTGCTATCTTACCTAGCAAGAGATCGTCTGAACAAGAATTGTTGTATTTAAAACTCTGCCTTAGACAGAACTCCATGGAAAACAAATGGAGAACACTATTTCAGAAGTGCCCACTCGGAATGAAATTTGAAATTACACAACATTCTTCAGATCTCATATACCAGAAATACAAGAGGTGGCAAATTCAATTGCTGTACACTTGAAAGAGTTTTGAGAAAGACTTCTTTAATAAGTTTTGTTCACAGTAAATGTTTTCATGTTTTGAGGCGTTCAAAAAAGGTTGTCTTTAGTTTGGGGAGTTCATTTTCCCTTAAATCATTTATAATCCAAAGCTCTTGTTCTTTAGGGAGGACAATTCAAATCATTATTTATCTTAAAGGGTGCTTAGGTAACCCAGCTTCCCCTAGATTGAAAAATAGCTTTTCTGAGCACTCCTTGTCCATCTCCCATCTTTCTTTCACTAGTTTAATTTAGCTTTTCTTTGGAAAGGATTTGTCACTTTATTTTACAAGGAAATAACTCCTATGTGGAGTTACCTCTCTTCCCTTCTGTTCTGGGTCTTTAGATGCCTGCAGAGACTGCGACTGTCTACGGGGCAGCTAAAGTTACAGGAGATGAATCCCACGCTTTGTGCTGGAAACGATGGCACAGATACAAAAGGGCAGTTCTGATGCAAGCTGACACTCTTCTGGCCAGTTCTCTCATTTCTTTCTGGTTCCCTGAATAAAAGGAAATCAGAGCTGGTCTCCTGCTCTACCAAATTATAAGTCAGAAACTGTGGGAAGTGCAGTGAAATGTGTTGCAACTGAGAGTGCTCTTTAAAAGGAGCTTATTGAGGGTGAAAGTAGTGGCTGGAGAAAAGATTGTTCAACCTGTTTGGTACCCTTGACATAGCTTCTGCAAGAACACGTCCTCTCTTTTGGAGCGCGCTTCCCATTTAACGAGCGCAGAGCGGCCACAAACCCCAGATGATAAACTGTGTGTTAACTTTCGCTTTAATCCCCAAGGACTGGAGATCATTATGGTATGGTGGTCCTCTGGTTTTTATCCAGCTTGACTTGCAGTGCCTTTGTGCCTTGGTCCCGGTGTCAAAGAGTAAAAAGGGCAGCCAGGAAGAGTTTGATTTGGTGTTAATTGGAATTTTATTCTTGAATATAATTTATTGAGAGATGCCAGTTTTTAAGTGTAGGGTTTTGTTTTATTCAGTTAAGAATTACTTATATTTACTTGTTGAAAGCTTAAGAAATGCTTGGCATCTATACTTTGGGTCAAATATACAAAATATTTTTACTGGGCGGGGGGAACATTGTTCAAATAATAAACTTCCTTTCTATAAAGGACAAAATTTGTCAGTTTTCCTGCAGAAGGCTGTGGCCTGGTTCAAGTAATCCAGGATAGGCTGTATCCATTCTAGCTGGCCTATTCTTGGTTACTTGCACTGGGAGGCAACCACAACGGCGTGAACCTGAAAGACGAGGCTCAAGGACGCGTGTTATTTTCTGCTCGCTGTTAAGAAGATGCACCCAGCCCACAAAACAGGAGATTCCCAGGAGCTTGAGTTGTCACGGGCAGATTTCTTTGTCATTACTTGAAGATTTCGTTAGTGTAAAACTGGTTTTGAAAGGCAATTCTTTGTATCCTATTTAATTGCTTAAAATTGAGCTGGGTTTCTCTTTTGGTTTACAAATACCGAGGCTTTTTAGGTTAAGACTGCTTTGAGGTATAGAAAATGCATGTGGAAATACCAAGCGCTTGAAAACAATTAAAGATAATTACTTGTGTTCTGCCATTAGCTTCTGTAAGTGCAGAATCCTGTGAAAACACGCCTAGTGCCTGATTTGTGCCTTGACATTTTAAGAGTAGGGTTCATTTTAGATAAATTAATTAATTAAAAGGACTGTATTCCTCTAAATTCTTACTCTGATAAGGAAGAAATTAGTGAGCATACAGTACAGAAAAACTGGAAGGATCTTTTATGGGTTTGTTGGTTTTTTAATGCCCTAAAGACAGTATATAAATCTCAGAAAAATGCCAGGAGCCAGTTAGTCTAGAGACTTAAAACTGAAGACATCAGGCAACAGAGGAAAAAGCCAAGCCACAAATAACCATGTGGCATTGAGATTCAAGTCCAGCCGCTAACAAAGTAAAGGGGGGAAAAAATTCCAAATGAGGAGGAAGAGGAGAAAAGAGCTGCACTGTCAGCTGAAGAAAGCTTTTTATGTGAAGTAAACCAAAGAGATTTTGTAGCCCAGGATACCAGTACACTTGCAGTTGCTTCCAGGATCTAAGTAGGACTTCTCAAAAAAAAAAAAACCCAAAAAATTCAAGGAGAATAACCATGCAGAGTATTAAGAAATGTATGTGGCTCTAAAAAAAGAACAGTGTTGTTTAAAGGGAAAAAAAAAGAAAAGAAATGTGTGACAGAGTTGAGACTTTTTAGAGAAGGAGAGAGTTAAGGGGGACCTCATCCTAAGAGATCACATTTATTATTAATAAGGCATTTCACATGGGAAGCGAATCTGTTGGCAAGAGCCCAATGGGTGAGATTTAGGACAACGCAGCAAGAGAAACTCCAGTAGAGGAGGTGGAGTTGGAGGCTCTGTGGTGGATCAGAAGATCTAAACTGCAGAAGGGAGACAATACGACTTGAAATGCTGAGTATTTCCAGCTCATATTGACTAGCTGCTGTATGAGGAGAGCCTACAGATTGCCAAAAGAGCCCATATTGCAAATACTTGCTTTTATAAACCCACTCCTGTCCACAAGCCTGTGGTTTAGGAGCTCTCAGTCTGTAGCTACAGAGTTGATTTACTGTGCGCTCTCTCTATGGAGGAGGTGGCTTATGTTGCAAGCAGTGAAGTTCATATCCTTGGCTTGGAGTTTGTAATTACATTCCAAGTGGAAATACTTCACCGACATAGGCATAGATCAGGATGGAGAGTGAAGAGGAGACTTGCTTTGCTGTGGCTAAAAACACTAGGTTTTAAAAGGGAAGCTAATACTACATGCCAGCACTAATTATCCGAAAATGACTTTAAGACTTTGGGGTGTTCCTTTTGTGCTCTCAAAAATAAGTCTAGGAATATAATTTAAGGCTAAAGAATTTAGAACTTCATCTTGAACTGTAGAGTTAAGGAGTAACTTGCATCCTGCTCTCTTTCCTCTTCTAACCAGCAAGTTGGATGCTCTCTTTCTGGGTATCCAAACACAGAGGGACTGCAGCTGTCCTTCCACCTCTGTCTTTAAAAATTTGAAGATATAATTTGGAAAAGAAAATACTACAGAACGAATACGTGTAGTAAGATTTCAGTAAAGAATTAATTGCGTTGTTACAGGAGAGGAATTTGCGTGGTTTATGCGTAGGGAACTATAGGAAACTTTGCTTAGTTCAGCAACGTGTAGCTGGAACCTATCTGGAAAGAGAGAGGTGTTGAGGTACGTCTGTTAACTGTCTTTAATTTATAAAATGTCACATTTAATTGATTGGTTAAGTGCTGCTTTGGGTTTTTTCAAAAATAAATAACTAAATCTAGGTCCCAAATTATTACCTGTATCAAAGTTTGAATGCATTGCTTGAATTTGAGGGGCCAGAAATAGTTGAGTTAAACTTCATCGAACTAACTTAAAGCAGATGATGTCTTCATGCTATGAGCTGCAATAAAGCAGAAAAGTAATTAGCATTTCTGCTTTGGTCATTAAGGTTCAGTGCCATCATACGTGCTTTTAATAAAACTTTGGTTTCAGGTTTAGGTTTTCAATTTCAAGTCCATGTTACGCAACTTTATTTTTTCTTCTTTTGCTAAAGGCTTTAATTGTTACACTTCAGTTCCAGTTGGGATTTCCATATTTTTCTCCCTTCAGGCTTTTTCTCTGGGTGCCTTATGTTTTTTACCTCGTTGTTAATCTGACTCTGCTAAAATACATACTATTAATCTAGTTCCACATATCAAAGAAATTCCTGAAATTGCATCAGTCTTGCAATTCTTCCTGCATTCAGTTATATGCCAGACTTCTCCACTTGAAGTTTCCGGTGTTAAGGACTATTTGCCAAATGCAGAAGATAAAATGCTGCCAGTGTTTTCTCTCAAACTTTTAATCTAAGTGCAAACAAGATAGAAAACTATTTTTCGAGCAGACTTCCCTCTTCAGCTTCCCAGTATATCGCGGACTGCTTGCCGGCTTTCTGAGCAGCAGTTATCTTATCTTGGTATTTTCTGTGAATACAAATCATCTTCCTTGCTCTGAAGAGAGAGACAAGGAGGCTCTAATATCATTAGTCAGGTTGTTGACAGTAGGCAGCCAAGCTTTGCCTTGTTCTCAGCGCAAAAAAGCACCATGGTGATGCTGCAACCGAGCTGCTCAAGGGCAGAGAGGTGTTGAGTGCTGACCATCTTTGTGGCCAGGTTACAGCAGAAGACTTCGTAGACTTTGCTACTGAATTTGGAGAGCAGCACTTGCTAGATGTTCTGCGTGATGCTATGAAGATTTTTTTGGTGAAGGCTCTGCAGAGCCAGATGACTGATAACGATCCGTACTGAGACACGGTACTTAGTGCCTGGAATTTAAAAAATGAAAGAATTAGCCACAGGAAGAAAACAGCTCCCTGTTGTGCAATTCCTGTCATCATAGAGGTTTCATCAGATTTATTCCTCTGTAAAGCTCTTCAGACTGAAGACACCAGCTCCAAAATAGTTTCGGTTGAGAGCTCTGCATCCTCACTTCTGGAGGAGCCCTACTGTCTCTCTTTGCCTTTAATGAGATTTTTCACTCCAGATGATGCATAGTATTTGCAGTTGCATAATAAGCGTGGATCTTGGCAGCCCCTGCATTCCAGTTTCTTATTATTGGTTGTCTACTTTTATCTCGTATACTTTTTTTTTCTTTCATTGGAACTGGTTCCATGTTAACTTTTGTTTCTTCAGGTGTTAGGATTACAAGAGTGGTTGGGGGGTTTCTTTTCTTTTCCTTCTACCTTAAACACCATGTGACCAAAATAGTTATTATCATTCCAGGTTTATGTATTGAAACGACCACACGTGGATGAGTTTCTTCAGAGGATGGGAGAGCTCTTTGAATGTGTACTCTTCACAGCCAGTCTAGCCAAGGTTTGTTCCTCTTCGTTTCATTAGCCTTGACGGTGCTGGTCAGTGGACTTTTGGTTGGGTTTTCTAGGGATAATTATTTCCACAGTTGGTACTATCTTAATTTTTCCCCTTCTTTTCTGCTTCTTTGTCTGACAGTGTGTACTTTGTCTGCTAGTGTGTGGGTAAGTGTTTCCATGGTAACACCATCACATATGGGCTTGTCTCATAATGTAGCCTCCATGCATTGCTCATAATGCCAATATGAAAGGCTTACAAGTTACCATGGTTATAGTGAGAAATTAGAACAAATAGCGTGCGAGTAAAGCAGTATATTAAAGCTGGGCATGAAATAAAATACACTGTACTTAACACTATCTACACGATCAAACAGTGATTTGGAAATTCAGTGCATCTGAAAATTGGGAACACGTTTTTGTTCTGTCAAGGTGCAATTGCAATCCGGAGTTGGAAAAAATCAGACGTTTTGTAAAGCTTGAAACGTCAACAGGAATATTTTGTGCCCTCCAGTCTCCAGTAGCAGTAGTACCTCATAGGTAGTTTTGTGGTAGACATTACAGTAGTAGACATCTTCCAAGTCTTCATTTCTTTCAATGTATTGTATTTGTGGTGTCTTTTATGTAAAATTATATTGGTTATTTCTAAATATTACTCGAGCGCAGTAAGCTTTTACTCCAGCCTAGTGTAGAGGTGGTGGAAGGGGACAGGACCTGTTTGATCTGCTTATCAGAGGATTCTTCCCTGCACTCTTTTTTACCACATTCTGTTCAGTCACATTGTAAAAATCCTAAATAATGGAACAATTTCACACTGCAGTTAGATGTCTGGCGGTTTCCGTAGTCAAAAGATGATTGATTTCAACATCAATTTTGTTTCTAATTTAAAATATAGGAAAATGGTAACTCCTATCCTGCAAAAATAAGTTATAATGACCATTTTCAAGTACATGGTTATTTCATGTTCTGGTTTATTTGATACTTCTCCTTGGAGAGTTTATATCTATTGTTGGATTCTAAGCTGTGCCTCAAATTATCATCTTGTATAGTAATTGAGAATTTTCCAGTATTGTACATGGGTATTTTTCTTAATAACATCTTTGTCTGATATTTTATGGCCCAATTATGCAATTTGGTAATCTTAAGATTCTTACTGACCCAGTTACTCCAAGGGCATCATCACCCCTTCAAGCTCAGATGCGTTCATTGCAGCTTATCTTCAGAGGCACATGGAAATGAATTGGCTGTGGAAACGGCTTCCTATAGATTTTCTGTTAGCGTTGGCTGGTTTTATGGTAAGGTTAGGTGAGATCTCTGGATCCATCAACTTAGAGTTACCCTAGGAGTTACCTAGAAGTTGGCCCTGAGAGTAAAACCTAATCAACAAATCACAGAAAACCTCAGAGTGCAAGTTAGCCTTCCACAGAAGGATAACCATCCGACTTTTGCCGTAGCTCTCTCTCTGTTAATCACTTCAGGTTTGCAGGCATGCAAGTTAATTAACGAGGAGCAGGGAAGAAAATGAAGAAAGGACATTTTATCTCAGATGATTTTGTGTCCCTTTGTTGTATAGTTCTGCGAATTAGCCTCATCTGCACGTTGCTAACTTCTTGTTTCTAACTTCTGTTTTTAAGTATGCAGACCCAGTAGCCGACTTACTGGATCGCTGGGGTGTGTTCAGGGCAAGGCTCTTTAGAGAATCCTGTGTTTTCCACCGAGGAAATTACGTGAAGGATCTGAGCCGGCTGGGACGTGAGCTGAGTAAAGTTATTATAGTAGATAATTCTCCTGCATCTTACATCTTCCATCCTGAAAATGCAGTAAGTATTTTTATTATTTGAAGTATTCGAGCGTAACTTTACCTTTCTGGTCCTCTGCTCAGACTTTCTGATTCAGAAAATAGCCTCTCAGAACGCTAACTGTATTAGTTTCTGTGTTTTCATATAGTGCAGGTGGGTTCTGGTATTCAGGGCCAAATGGTGAAGGCCTAGGGCAGACTGATCTTAAGGTGTGTCGTGACTATTCATCCGCTTTCAGCTTTAGCCTTTGGCATCAAGTCCTCCATCAGTTCTGAGAAACACCAAGCAGTGTAGAACCCAAGTAACTGACTGAGCTCTGAAAAGCAAAACTGTCTTCCAGCACAGTTTTTGTTCTTTGGAGTGGTGATTCCAGAAAAGATGGTTTATTTGAACTGCTCTTGGTACTCCCATCTTTTTTTCATCGTGCGAATGAAAACATTTTATTAGACAAGATAATTAATGCTTTACTGGTTACTGTCAGAGTTCTGTATTCATGGCTAAGGGGAAGCAAAAAAAAATCAAGATCCTGTTGTGTTGTTATCACAAAAAAACACTTAAAGGAGAAGCATAACTCGCTTCATAGTTAGAAGTGTTAGTCAACAAGTTCCTCCAGTTCTAGGAGGAAGGATAAAAGGCAGGCAGCAGTACTTCAAGGGAAAGGATTTGGAGCAGTGTGCATTTTCACTCTGTTTCATGTCGACTCAAGCTACAATGGAATGGTCTGGCACTTGCTCCATCCATTGCTGCAATCCATACAGATGCTCACATCTGATTTGTAGCTTCCAAGATAGCAAGCTGGAGCTCCCCTTACATCTACTGACTTTTAAACAACCAGGCTGTGCAGTGTTTTCTTTGATGTTTTCAGCCTGCCTTTTTGGTGAACTGTTAAAATTAACGTAAGAAATTTTGATCAGGAACATTCTTTTCCATGGTCCCACCTCTCCAGAATAGCTTTTTATTTATTTTTTTTTTTTAACATGAGCTATTTTTCTTGCAGCAATCAGCTTTTAAATTCAGATCTCAATATTGCTGCGCCCTCAGTGATTGGGTGAAATCATTTTTCAGGATGGTGCCACACATGACTTAAAATTTCTATTTATAATAACCAAGAGCTGTAGGTCTAATTTATGTTCAGGGTTAAAATTAAAAACCTGATCCAGACCATCATTTGGTATCTTGGAATTCAGTGCCAAGAAA
The DNA here is from genome assembly GCA_033439905.1 of Ceryle rudis. Classification (NCBI taxonomy): domain Eukaryota; kingdom Metazoa; phylum Chordata; class Aves; order Coraciiformes; family Cerylidae; genus Ceryle; species Ceryle rudis. Next base: position 84,020 of record JAAGNO010030710.1, read on the forward strand.
ATAATGAGCTGTAGAAATCTGGGAGATGAAATTAAGGGCCTTGTCAGAGTGGTTTAATCATAGAAGAGTGCTGCTAGCTAACTGATATTCGAGTCTCTGCAGAAACCAGAGCTTGTAACAAGATCCAAGATAGGTTTGAAAAGACCTCAGTATACTTCCATAGTGCAGATAGACAGAACTCCTTCCCCAAATCCAACCCACGTAGTTAAGAAGCATTATTGTACGCATTAGTTTCTGAACCCGCTCTCCAGCTCTTATGTTTTAATCAGTACTCACTGTTTAAATATTTCCTCCACAACCTCCTGCCAGAAGGGGTTGTTGCTGCTTGCCTGTGTTTAGTGACTCACACCAGCAATGCATACAGGCGGAAAAAAAGATTTGCCTGTAAATTGTCAGTACGGCTTCATAACCTGCATCTTCCTTCTGTTGTGTTCTTAGTATCAAGGAGGCAGAGCACATGGAGCTGTCTGGTGTTGGGTCGTGTAGGGTACCTGGACATGTAGGAAAAGGTCAGCTGCACGTCAGCTGTTTTGCAGTTGGATTTGGGATTGATGTTGCACACTGGAACATGTGGAGTTGAACCTGGAGCTCTGCTGGAATGCTGATGACTAGCAGTTTGCCTTGCTGTGATGGCATGAGTATTAGAGGACATCCAGAATCTTAATATTATGGAATCGTTTAGGGCAGAAAAGGCCTTTAAGATCATCAAGTCCAACTGTTCACCCAGCACTGCCAGGTCACCACTAAACCATGTCCCTCAGCACCACGTCTCCACAGTTTTGAAACCCCTCCAGGGATGAGGATTCCACTGTTGCCCTGGGCAGCCCGGGCCAGGCCTGGACAATGCTTTTAGTGAAGTAATTTTTCCTAATGTCCAACCTAAACCTCCCCTGATAGAACCATAGAATCTACACAGGCAAAACTCACATCTTCTCTACGTCATGAAGTCATCTTAATATTTGTTGGTTGCTTTGTTTCAGGTGCCTGTGCAGTCCTGGTTTGATGACATGACAGACACAGAGCTGCTAGATCTTATTCCTTTCTTTGAAGGACTAAGCAAAGAGGAAGAAGTTTACAGTATGCTTCATAAACTCTGCAACAGGTAGCCCTTAACTTTGACTGACTTCTGCTACCAGATTGCAGTTGCTAGAGGCTGTCTCCGTCTTTTTCAGCTCTTTCAAATGTAAGCTTTGGGGAGGTCACCTCTGTCAGAAGTGCTACTCTCGATCTTCCTGTTACATTGGACACAAAGGACAATCATGAGTGATGCTATTAAGCCTTCAGAAGCCTGACTCCTAAGGTCATGTGTTCAGACTACTTTTTTAAAGGAAAAAAAAAAGAAAAGAAAAAAAAAAATTTTTCTGGGCCTCAGAACTCTTCAGCGTGATTTTAATACAAGTGGCCAACTGTGATAAGTATGTTAGGCTCCCTTCTGTTAATTACAGTATTTCAAACGAGACTAATTTGA
>JAAGNO010030710.1:89459-118639 GCA_033439905.1 Ceryle rudis
TAAATAAAATGCAGGCTTCATAACCCCCCCCCAACGTATTAATCCTATGGTATCTGATATACCAGGGAACTCAGTTACAGGTGACCTGTAAAGGATATTTTTAGAATTTAATTTTTTTTTTTTTTACCCCATTGGCACGAAGCCCTCTCCTTTCTTTGATATAGAAAAATGCAAAAAGTATTTTTTCCCGGAACTCTGCTGTGTATTTCTTTTTCCCCAAGGTGTAAGGTAGAGACTGGGAGCTTTACTGAGTCTTCATAGAAGAGCAGAAGTTACTAACCTAGACTAAAATTGGTCCTCTGGCTTTGGAGTTGAGTAAGTCTCATCTCTGAATGTGAGAACGTGCTTAGCATCTTCTGGAGTGTCACAGGTACCCTTTCAAAAGAATAACATAAATATTTGAAGCCTTTGAAGAGCAAGGCACACTGTTTTCTTTTTTTCTTTTTTTTTTTTTTTCTTCCCAGTGTCACCTTTTAATTATTATCCACACCAGAAATCTACAGACACAAAAATAGCAGCTATGTTTGGCTGTCATCAGAGAAGACTAAACGGAGTAATTGGTGCTTCTAATTAGCCCAGTGCTAAATTCTGAACAGCAGATGCCCTTTGCCTTTTCTATTTGTCTCCAAAAGTCGTGACGACTTGGCAAAAATTTTACTTTTTTTCTTTTTTTCTTTTTTTCTTTTTTTTTGCCATGGCCTTGGATTGTCATCCTTGTCTAAATCATTGGTGAAGCAGCTTAACAAATCCCTTCCTAGAAGGGCAGGCCCAGCCTACGCAGGCAGTGGGTAGGTTGTCGTCGGCACAGTATCAAACTGAAGGAGGAGTTGCCCCCTCGCAGTGCAGCTGTGCTCCAGCTGCTCGCCGGCACGAGGGCTGTTGGAGGCAGGCCCGTAACTCCCTACGGCATCACCGTTTTGTTTTCTCACCAGTTGGCTTTCCCTTAGTACTGTACAATTCTGTGCCACAACAAAAGACAACACTGTCCGATTAAAAAGAAAAACAACAACAAAAAAAACCAACCAAACAAAACCCAACAAACCTAATAAAAAAAAAAACAGGGGAAAAATAAAAAAAGGACATATGGATTCTGGTTAGTCCATTAACGTTTACTTTCAAATTAAAATTGTTTAATTTTCTATTTGACTTCAGAGTAACGAAACTGCAAGCTGCCAAAAAGTTGTTCTCTGAGCAGTATTTTCAACTGTGTTTGTAGCTTCTGGGCTCCAAATACGGTTTGCAGGGAAGTATTCAGGTTGTAGTTAGTTGTGCAGGTATGATAGGAATGGCTGAAAAAATTCAAAGACTTTCTCACTAGCGTTAGACCAAACAATCTTCCCATCAGACAATAAATAACCCCACCGAGACGTTGCCGTTGTAACGGTTGTGACCTGTTGGGCGCGAGACGAACCGTTGTCGATAGTTTGCGATTTATGAAAGCAGCGATTTCATGAACCAGTTGCCTTAAGTCTGTGAATGAATGTTGACTATTAAAGTGTCTTGTATTGTTTTTAAAATCCACATATAATGGACAACTGAACTTCTGCACCGGCTTCTGGAAGAACGGTTCCGATGATGTTCCGGACAGCCATACTTGTTTCGTACGCTTTAGTTTGGCTCTTGAAATCCACAAATTTCCAAGAAAAAACAAACTTGTTTCAAGCATTGAAATGACACTTGGTGACAATACACAAGCAAGAAACCTTAACAACGGTTTTGATCTCTGCTAGTACCTTAAGAGTATTTTCTGGAACTTCCAATATTTCTTTGATTTTTAAAATTTTTTTCAACTTCTTCCCTTTGAAGGAAAACTTGGGAGTGTTTTGCAGTCAGGTTTGGACATCCCCTTGGAATTCAAATTTGGCCAAAGGGATCCAACTATCATAGTAGGTTATTTTGACACTCTCGTCGTACTTGAAATTTCAGGCGTTCCGTTTGCGTGAACGTACAAAACTCCACGTATTTCGAGTTCCTGGGTTTTAACAAAGCAATACACTTCTGTCCGTGAAGTCAGATAATGAGTGGAATGTCTGTAAAAATTTGCAATACGGGTATTTGATTGTATTTTAAATACAAGGTTTTTAAAAAAAAAAAAGCTAAAATAGGAAAAAAAAACCCAAACTTGTTTCCTAAACCTCCTGCCTATTGTAAAGTGAGGCCAAATGTACACAGGTTACCCGGGCTGTGCTAAACCCTGGTGTTCAATTCTAGCTCTGGATATTACAGAAGTATTAAAAAGTCTTTTCCAGTTGGTCATTCTGTTCAGCTAAAGAAATGCTGCCTGGCCTGAAGTTCTGTTGTCCTTTTTATGTCGGGTTAAAAAAGGTTTTTTTGCCTGTATAGGTATTTTTAAATTAAGCTGTTAAGGCAGAATGCCTTAGATTCTTGAAATTCAACTGAAGTGTTACGATTAAATTGCCACTTGTAAACTAGGGCTGTGCGCAGAATACTTGTTAACCACCAGGAAGCGTGGGCAGGTTTTGAATGGGAGATCGTAGCCAATGTACAATGTTGCTGTGTTCATTTAGGTAGCTTTGGAAGAATAATTTGCCTCTTTGTTTTGCCCTTTAAGCTTTTTCAAGCAGCAAAGTTACACGTGGAAGAAGCTCAAGACCTGAAGAGATTTGGTTATCAGTGTATGCGATCACTTTATCACAGCATGATTTTGATTAGACTGGTTGGGGACAATAAAGTATCTAAATGACACTGGTGTGTACTGATGTTGCAGCTTTTGAAATTTCAGTGTAAAAAAGGAAAAAAATAATAATAATCTGTAGCTATATAATTTACAAACACATAATCCTCTGTTTTACAGGTTCTTTTTAAACAAATAAACCACAGTACCGCACAGCCCTATTTGTAAAACAGAAACAAGTTTGTGCCTCTGATTTCCAAGGTGCTGTGATGTTTTTTGCCTTTGTGGGGCGAGGAGGGCAGGTGAGACTCGCGTGGGGCAATTGCTTCAAAATCTTTGGGCTAACTATGCAAAACCAGCTGTCAGGTTTCTGTTTCCATTATGTTGTAAAAAAGGAAAAAAAAAAAAAAATTCCAGCTGACTTCTTTTTTTTTTTTTTTTTCTTTCTTTCTTTCTTTCTTTCTTGTTAAAGATCTATTGGGAACTTCTCAATAGAGGAGTGAGAAATGGCAATGTTTTTTTCTTTTTCTTTTTTTTTTTCGTGTCTAATATTGGAGCTGTTTACACTTTAATGCAATGAACAATCCAGCGATACTTGAGAAACACTACAGATACCATTGGAGTGTTTTCAGGAGAGAGAAGTGTTGTCAATCAGGTATTGAATGGTTTCTTTACTGTCACAAATAAAAAATTTTAACAATATAGTTACTTGTGCATGTAATACTTCTCTGGGAAAAGGAATGTCTGCACTTCTCCTTCAGTTACAGTCACTGCCCTAATTTGACAGGGACTTTATTCCTGCTAATGCACATCCGTGTTCGATAGTAAAATCACCCATCTCTCTTCCACTCTCCGCCCCCTCTCCTCTTTTTAAGTCATCTATAGGACTCCTTATTGCCTGCCCTGGCACCTGCTTGTGCAAACAGAGCTGATGAACTACTGCTGAACTCTGCTAAATAAATTGGTGGTGACTCTGGCAGATGTTCCAGCTATTTAGATCTCTTGGATGAGATCATACAATAATTTGTTCAAGTCTCAAAGCCGTGTGACTTCTTTTGAAGGGCTTACTTCAGCTCCTTGAATAGCTGATCTTAACATCACTGCCATATCCAAGTGAATATCTGAATAAAACACTTTATTTGGCTGGAAAGTCTATTTTGGGACTTTTTATCCGACACAGTAAGGCTTAGGCAGAGCCTTCCCTTCTAGGAAAAGGCACTTATTAATTAATGCTTTATGAGCAGAAAACCTCAGGCCTGTTAGAATAAGCAGCTGGCTCGAGATAGCACAGCAGTTGCAATTAAATATATATATTTTTAGTTACTCCTGTGATCAGTTGGAATGACCTAGACTGACTTTACTTTGTACTGGTGGGTTGGGTTTTTTTGCTTTCATTTTTTTGTGGGTTTTTTTTTGTTGTTGTTGTTGGGATTTTTTGTCTGGTTTTTTTGTCTGGTTTAGGGTTTGGGTTTTTTGGTTGTTTTTTTGTTTCGTTTTAGTTTTAGTTTTAGCAATCTCCTTAGCTGCTACTTAGGATAAAGATGCCTTTCTTTCACTCAGTAAAGCAAGTATTTCAAAATTCATAAAGCAGTTCATTTATGGTGCTGAGAAAGATACTGTTGTTCCATCCTGACTGATTTGAAACGAAGCGTCTGCAAAACTGAATACGTCATGGTCTGTATACCTATATGCCTTTCAATACATAGATTAATTTTTTTCTTCCCTTTTTTATCATGTTCTGACTCAGAAGGAAAGCCAACCACTCTCAAATTCCCTGCAAGATGGGGCAGGGCTCTTCCAGGTGGGCTGCAGCTCCAGCAGTTTTCCTGGCAAGTGACCTTCGCCATCCAGACTTCCTCCCAGCCCGGCTATCTATGCTGGCAGGAGACCAGGCAAAGTTCTCCCGGACTCCTTTGTTGGTTCTGCTGGAGCTACTGGAAAATAAATTATCTTTGGGTAATATATTGGTTTGGACAGGTTGGCAAACTCAAACTTGAAAAGCTTCCAGGTGTGTTTTGTTCGAAGCCGTCTCGGGTGCTGTGCTGAGGAGCAGGTTGTCCTGTAATTGCCTAATGCGACATTAATCGACATTTCTGAGGCACAGGACAGGAACCAACATCTTGGACTTAACGGAGATCGATTTGGCTCAGGAAAGTAGGTCTGCATTGGCAATTACGCACCTTCCCACACAGCAATTTAAGGAAGGTTCGATTTGGTCATCGCTGAAACCGGCAGCGAACCGAATTTCGGAGGCGATGTCTGTGTCAGCTTCCCTGTGTCCCCAGGACCTTGCTGGACCTTGTGCTGCCGTCACAGCTCCCACCATTCTTGCCCGTGCCACTGGGCACTGTTTCATTTTACAGCTGACTTTATAATTTAGTGATGTTGGCACATTTGATCAGGATGTAAATTGCAGGAAAATGCCCGACAAAGAAATGAAAAGCAGCTGGCCCTGCTCAGCCTCGGCCATCGGCTCAGGCTGGACTCCAGCTAGGACAAGGCTTTTGCTGCTTGAAGGCAAACAGAGGAGTCACCAGTGAGCCAGAAGTGTGTCATCCCGTCTGAGACCCACTGGTCTTCCTGATAACAAGGCCTGGTGCAAGTGCAACATCCACAGCCTGGGAATTCCCAGTGTTTCAGAAAATGTTGCACTTGGAGAGTCTGAGGGTTGTTGGAGTTGTTGCTGGTTTGGGTTGTTTTCTTTGTCAGATTCTAATGAGCTTTTGTGATGAAAACCAAATTTCTTTACGGTGTAACTTTGTGATTTTTTTTTTTTTCTTTTTCATGTTTTGATTCAGTTTGACAATAAACTATCTGTGTTATTTTTTCCATCCTCTTCATGTCTGATAATGCCTATAGTTGAGGTCTGCCCTCAGAAATCCCCATCTCTCTCCACGTGCCGTTCTCCTTGGGGGAAATACGGGGTGGGGGGGGTGCGAAGCAAAGACTTGATATAATGAGGCAAGAAAGTTCTCCTCGTTCCATTCCTAGCAGCATATTTGGCAGGTAGGTTCAGTTCTCCTCCCTCTCTGTTAACCTGCTGAGATTTGAATTAAAGCACCTTGCTGCTTCTAAAGCCTCTGAAGCCTGAGCATAAGCTGGAGAGGATAGAGGAGCAAGGTCCTGGATTCTGGGAGGAAATAGGGTGGTGGAGGTGGTGCAGACTGGCGGGGTTTTCTGTACAACCTTGTTTTAGTTTCTTTGTGCAGCAACCCTCATATTGCATTCAAGGGCAGCTCGTGAAGCAGAAGATGGACTCTTCACCTTGGTTTGCATGGAGAAACAGAGTCCTGAGGGTGGATCAGGAAGCACATCACTCTTACCTCCTTCCAGGCTGCAACAGCATCTGTCTCTGTAGCACTTGCCCATTGTGAGTACACCCATCAGTGGTGATGTTGAGCAGGTGACCTGCCACTCATCTTTGTGATCAGGTGGCCGCCAGTCTATGGTCAAACAACATTTATACCCTAAGCAAACTGGGGGAGCTGCCTTTTACTTGAGTTGGATTAGTTCAAGGTGACCTCGTGAAGCTGTTTTTAATCTGTCACACATCTCGTGACTTAGGTCATCAGGCAGTAGCCTGTAAGTATCACACTGGAGAAATCTGGTGTAAGTTAAGCACATACTGGCAGATTAGCCCTTGGAAATATGAAAGTCAAACATCTTTTCCTGTGTGTATTTAATAGGAAAATACTTTTATAAATGTTTTTAGTAGGGTTTGTTTTTTTTTTATCTCTGCCTGATAACCTGTTTACTATGTGCCATATGGTGAGAGGATGAGAACTGCAGAAACATGTAAAATTTACATGTGTTTTGATGAACCTGAAATTTTCAGGCATAATTTCTGGTGTCTTGGGCCATTTTGCTCCTTCATGAGCAAATGCATTCATGAAAAGAAGAAAGGAAGGCGTTTGTCAAGACCTGAGCCCATTTCTAGCATAGTGGGGTCACGTGCTGTGTAAGAGTAGAGTGAAGTCTGATCCCGTACAGGTCCTGCCCTTGGCTCTGCATCACGGGGCTGTGCAGCTCTGTGACCCTGAATTTTCCTTTTAATATTTTCTCCATATAGTGAGTGGAGGCCTGATCGCATCTGAATCCTTTGTAACACATCTTAGTAATTCAATTAAGGCAGCTTCAGATGATTAATAGATCACTGGCCTGATCTCTAACCTGCTGAATAGATCTTGAAACAATAAGTGGAGGGATCCAGGCAAATATTTGGGATGATGATGGACAATGTTGGGAAATGGTGGGACTGTTGCATCCTGGAGAGGAGGATGAGCCAGCAGAAAGGATGGGAGCTGGGAAAGGTCTGGGCTGAATTTGTGGCACTGGACTGTGGTGGGCCAAGCTGTGATGTGGTCTGGCCATGGGTGCACTTGGCTTTTATACATCTGTGATCAATGTTTTATGAAAATGGAGAGGGGTTTAAAGGCTTGGGCCATGCGGGGCTTGGTCACACCACGAGATGGTGCAGCTGTGCAGTGTTGGCTTTTAAAGGCACCGTCAAAGAAATTTAAGAGACGGTATCTCCAGTAAGAGCATCACCACAACTTTGGTATCTGAATCTCCTGCCAGGGTTACACTCCACAGGTCCGCAGATGGCGTCTTCCTTCAGTTAAAGATGTTAGTATTTCAGAGGCAATTCCTTCATTTGCCCAACGGATGCTGAACTTCCTTTGCAAAAGGAATAGGCACCTCCACAACCGAATACAGGGCAGGTAAGTATTCGTCATAATGTAGCTACTGATTATTTTTTTCTTCCATGAAAATGCAGATTCATGTGATCAGCACCCAAAAAGCGCAGAGAGAAGACTGAGAGGGGATCTTATTCATGTTTACAAATATCTGCAGGATGGGTGTCAGGCAGAAGGGGCCAGGCTCTTTTCAGTGGTGCCCTGCAACAGGACAAGAGGTAATGGTAGCAAGGTGAAACACAGGACGTTCCACCTCAGCATGAGGAAAAACTTCCCTGTGAGGGTGACAGAGCCTGGAACAGGCTGCCCAGAGAGGCTGTGGAGTCTCCTTCTGTTCTGGAGATTTTCAAGACCCACCTGGATCTGTTCCTGTGTTGCCTGCCCTGGGTGTTCCTGCATTGGCAGGGCGGTTGGACTTAGTAGTCTCCAGAGGCCTCTTCCAACCCCCACTATTCTATGATTCTATGAAATCAGTCTTCTCAAGTAGTTGACCTGCTACCCCTTCCCAGTGTGGTAAACCTTTTTTCCTCCAAACATTTTGCTACTAAACACATCTTTTTTTTTTTTTTTCCCTCCATTTTTAAAGCAACAACATTTTAAATTGTTTGGGAATTGGCTGAAATACATCAGAAGAGCTGTGGACAAATGTTAAGTCTCCTGGAGGTGGGTTGGGGGTGGAGAGAGAAGAAAGAAATCAGATGCCAAGCTGGCAGGTGTGTAAGGAGGCATCGCTCTCTGCACCTTGTCCGCTTCCCCACCGACACAAGTGCGCTGAGCCGTGCACGGTGCCAAGAGCTGGTCTGGGGTGAGGGGGGATGGCAGCCGGGTGAGGGGAAGGTTTGAGGCTGGGCCAGAAAGGCTGCATCTGCCGGGTGATGGACAACACACACAGGGCTGCTTCTCCCCATTTCTTAGTGCGTCATCTGGTTTGACGTGCCCAACGAGTTCTAGTTTGCTGCCAGAAGGTGGGTTTGCAACCCGTAAGCCTGTATACCTCCCTGGCTTTCTGCTCTCGTGTTTTCAGTTGTGTGCTACGTCCTATCTGGAGAATGTGCCCTATGAGGGAAGACTGAAGGAGTTAGACCTTTCCTCCCTGGAGAAGAGAAGTCTTGTGGTGGACCTCATCACAGCATTCCAGTACTTAAAAGGTGACTTCAAAGAGGATGGAGGCTCTCTTTTCACAAGGAGTCATGGAGGAGACAAGGTGCAGTGGGTACAAGTTGCACCAGGATAGGTTTTACCTTGACATAAGAAAAATTTTTTACAGAGAGAACAATCACTGGAACCACCTCTACAGGGGTGTGGTGGAGTCCTGATCACTGGAGGTATTCAAGATGAGGTTGGACAGGGTGCTGGCTAACCTTATCTAGGCACCCCTACCCACAAAAGGTTGGACGAGGTGACCTTTCAAGGTCCCAGCATGGGCTGGTTTTTGATTCTGTGATTCCCACTTGTCTTCTTCCACCTCCTGACTGACTATCCCTGGGAATGGAGTGGCCACTTGTCCTGGTAAGGGAGGAGGGCTCTGCAGCTGATGAGGATTCATCCAACCAGGGCATCACCCCCAGCTCTGCTACAAACTCTCCAGCTTACCTTGGATGCAATATTTGCTTCTGGCTCAGTTATTCCACACCTCTTTGAGAGGAATGAACAAGTTTCCCTGAGGGTTGGTTGTTTTACTTCTCCAAGTGCAAAACATCTGGATTGGGGGTCACACTAAAACCCTTGCAGCTCTGCTCCTCGTTAATTCTGGGGAGTGAAACCGCTCTTCTCGTTCAGTCAGAATATTTTTATTGTGCACGTAGTGCCATCTGATTAGAGAAACAGCGTTACTAGAAGGGAAGATGAGCGTTCACCAGCGAGACAACGTGGGGCTGAGAGATGCTGAGGAACATTTCCAGACACGTATGGGAGAAGCAAACCCCATCTGGCTTCACCAGGGAACACGATGCACCACAGGGTGAATTGTTTGTGTTTAACCTGAAGGTTAATTCATCCTCATAGAGCAGTCCTGGGATTTTGACAAGATGCAGCTCTAGCCTGGAATCAGCATGTTTATTAATATCAGCTGCCCTTGCAAAGAGCGAAAAAGGCCGTTCTTGTGGATTTAAATAAGCACCACAGGTTTTCCTGCCTCCCCGTGGTGAGAAGGAGGCTGCCTTGAAACTTAAATTCCAGGCTGGGCTTCATGCCTGGACCAAATTCTTGGGGTTTTTTAAGTGACAGTTTTGCCCATCGTGGGCAGCAGCCTCCAGCCACATGGGGCCCTGGGATGCCAGAGCTAAGGGGATGCTACTGCAAGTGATGCCTGCATCTCTGTTGGCAAAAAGACCCTCTCTGTGCTCCAAAAATCGGGTATTTGTGAATACGTATTCCCTGGGAGATGCAGAATGAAGGTGCAACTCGGTTAATGTAACACCACCAATACGGGGGATTTAAATTAAAAGGAGAAAAATTCCTTGAGAGGTGTCTCCCAGCCTTTATGATAGTGACATACCATGTGCTGGGGAAAAGGTCAGGCTCTAGTTAACGACTTCATGTTAAATGTGGCTCTGAGCTCTCCAAGATCCCATTCCTCCTTGAACCATTTCATTTGCTCGGATGGTGCAGGGGCACAGGCACTTCTCACCTTCATGCTGATGGCAAGGCAGAAAATTATCTGAGTTCTCATCATCTGAGGGGTAAAAAAAAAAAAAAATCCACAAATATGTATCTTCTGTAAAGGCTGCAGCCTCGTCTCGTTTGATTCCATATCACCCTGTCTCTCCTGGAAATCCATGCTTTGGGAGCTGGAGGATAAATGCTTTTCATCTGCCTGTGGTGAGTCAGCCACAGGCAGCAAAGGGAACCAGTTTTTCTGGCTGCTTTAGATTGTCTAAATTTTGACTTTACAGAAAATCAAGTTCTTCTTTTAGCTTCTTCTTCATAACTAGGTTGTCAGGTCTGATGCTTTCGGCGTGTGTTTTGGAAAATGATGGCTTTGATGTGCTCTCTGACAGGCTGAGTTGCACGGGCACCGGTTTTATATCAGCTCACCCATTTTTAGGGATCTCTCCACCAAAATGGGTATTTGAAGCAGAACAACTAATTAGTGATAATAGCGGGTTCCCTTCCCTACTATCTTTTTCAGCTTTAGAGCAGATATCCCCTGAGAACTACTGAGTGATATTAGTGAAGCAGGAATTGGATCGTTATGAACCTCTGTAATTAAAGAGAACGGCAGCTCGTCCTCCAGCGAGATGAGTGGTTTGATAGATGTATAGAAACGCTCCAGCAAATGAAGCGGTTCAGGATCTGATGGAACTTAACCCAGAGGGAAGTGAAACGCGGGTTAGCTGCCGAGACAGTCGGTGGGATGAGAAATCAATGTGGTTTATAGGTCTCTCTCTGCCCTCAGAGCAGAAGAAACAAGTCAACATTTCATGTTCCTCAGGAGGCTCATCAGAAACACGGTGGAATGGGGAGAGCTCCACTGAGGGGTAACGTACCCATTTCACAGGTGGGAATTGGAGGTGTAGGAGGAAAGAAGAGAGGCCATCCCATGTAGGTGACCTGTGGCAGAGCTTGGATGTTGGCTCTGGGTCCTCTGCATCCCACTCCATGGTTTACAGCATTGTCCCCTCTTGTACTTTGTGACCCCACAAGCTCACCACCCAGGTACTCACAGCTGCACTGGGTGTTGGGGATGAAATACTGTCAGCCTTTTCTGGACTGAGGCATGCTTATTTTACTGGTCCATACAGGCTTGCAGCCCAAAGCACAAAACCTGGCTGGGGGAGGAGATACCTCCAACCGCAGGCAGTGCTTCTCCATGTCCATAGGAGAACATCACCCCCTCAGTTCTGTGGCACACACCTCTAGCCCCTGTGATGTTTGCTGTGGTGCAGGGCCAGGCTGGCTATAAGAAACCACACCCAGTGCAGTGGCCTGTGCCTTGGTAAAGCTGAAGGACTGAAGTCAAGAGGGAAGAGTCTTCTTAAAAGCCTGATCTTGCTTGCGCGTCTCTATCCTGCCATCACATCAGCTTTGGTTTGGATCTGAGTCCCTCAGGTTGTGCTCACATAACAGCCAACTGCCAGAACAACTTGGGTTCACAGATTAAAATTAATTCTTTGCATCCTGGTATAAAACCACAAACTCTCCTGCCTCTGCTTCCCCACAGGTATCAACTCCAGACACAGCACGTCACCTCGAAGTGGCCCATCTGCCAGCCTTTTACAAACCTCCCATCTCTTGGCTCATGGCAGGGGCTTGCTCTTGATGAATTATTTCCAGCAGAAGCTGGCGATCTGGAACAGCAGCTGGAGTAAACTCGGGTCATGGTTGAGCCTCACCTACAGCTTATAAAATCCTTTCGATGCGACACAATACAATAGTCAAGGTGAAACTTGCTGGAGAGAAGCATCTCCCCTGCAAAAGAAGAGGATTAGCAAGTGTGTGGTGAGCTCTAGCAGGTCCTTTTGGTGGAGGGGGGGGAATCTGTGTTGGCTCCCAGAGATTTATAACTTCATCCCGAGCAACCTGCTCTAGTTGCAGATGTCAATGCGCAGTGCAAGGAGGCTGGAACTAGATGACCTTTAAAGGTCCATTCCAACCCAAATCACTCTATCATGTCTCACTGTAGAAGAGATCCCATCTTCCATGGCTGAGAAAGCCCTGCCAGGAAAGCTGTGGTGTGGAGCAGGGTTTTCTATGCTGTGTCCTCCCACCGCTGTACTCCATGCTCTGAAGAGCTAGTTCTTCTGCAATAATGACAATTAGAGCCGGGTGAAAGCACTTCAAATTGCTTTTTTTTAAATGACAATCTTTCATCAAAACAAACTGCAAAGTTGTCAATTCCTACGAACTTTCTGCTCACCTCTCCTGGTTTATGGCCAACTGTAGAGCAATGAAAAAATGTCAGATTTTTTAATAGCATTTTCAAAGTTCAAAACAGTTCTGTGATTATTATTTCCCTTTCTTTCTTTCTTTCTTTTTTTTTTTTTTTCTTAAATGAGCAGCAAGTACAGCCTAATTACTTTTATCTGCTAACAGCCTCAAGAGCTGCTCTAGGGGCTGCTATAAATAAGCCTCACTCCTGTAATGAAAGAAACACAGATATGGGAAAGCAAAGGCTGCTACAGGACCCGTGAGCTCTGTTTGGCCTCTGAACGTTCAATTTGAATTTGCAGCCGGCCTAAACCACTATTCAAGGGAAAAATGGAGAGAGATGCTGATTTCTAAATGGTCCCAATCCAAGCCTATGAATTGTGTGAAGGCACAGTCCCGTTTTCCTAAATGTCTGCTCAGAGCTTATCCTGCTGCTCTATTTAAAAATGCACAGTGGCAAGGTAGGAGGGGAGAATGACTTTATCAGGTTAAGGTAGGTGGGAGGATGGGAAGCACGAGTTGTCAGGTACCAGAGCTGCCTTCAGATCTACAACAGAGGCAGACACTTCAAAGCCCTTCAACAAAACACTCGCTGTCTGAGTTGGAAAACATCTAACGCCAGGAAAAATAACATCAGATGCTTTTTTTTTTTTTCTGGGAAAAATGGTGGTGGGAGAAGGTTCCTCACCGCAGGGCAGCCCAAGTCATGGAGTGGCAATGGCCAAAAGGTCATATCCTCTTGAGGTCGGCGTTTTCCCTACTGTTACCTGCTCCAGGTGCTGTTTGTCTCCATCAGTTGCCTGTCCAGAGGTATGTAATGTAGCTTTGCTCATCCCTCAGCTCCCCCAGCCTGATTCAAAGCAAGTGGCTTACAGGAAATTTGAGCAAAAATTGCTTTAGTCATGCCCAAAACCCCATGGAAAGCACTAAACCCTCCTGTCTCAAAGTCATCTACTTAAGCTTGGTGGGCTTGGTGGGGCTTCTGAAAGATCATTTCTTAATAGTTTTTCCTCCAGGGAGAACCTTTTCCTGCATGGTTTTGGTTACTGCCTTCAGTGAATCACATTATCATGCTAGAAGAAGAGAAAAGAGAGGCACTATTTTAAACACCACTGTTATTTTAGGGAAGCTCTGTGCAAAATTACACTGTTGTCAGTGGGGCTGTGGATACATTTGCACCTGACTGATGGTCTCCCAGCCAAACCAGGGAAGCAGTATAGGTGATGGTCTCTGAAGCCATGGAGAAGTGATGTGCAGTCCAAACGTCATGAGGAGCAGAGGTGAGTGTTCCCGGTGATGATTAAAATTGGAGATGTGAGCAGGGAGTTCTCCCTGCATGATAAATCCAAGAGAATAGAGAATACGAACGAGAGACAATCACCAGAAACCAGAACACTGCATTGTAGGGAGCCATGCTGCAAAAAGAGAGCAGGGAGATGTGGTGGTTGACAAGGTCTGAATCACTTACGCTATGCATCAGAAATAAAAACAACCACTAAGTTAAAAAAAACCCCAAACCCTTGCCCAAAACAAAACAAAACCCTCATTCAAGGAATATACTCAAAAAGACGAGTTATGTAAAATCTGGGAAATAATTGCTGCTGCTCTAGTGGATGCCAGTTGGAACTGTGGTCAGTGCCAGTGTGTTTTAAGGCAGAAATTACAGATAAAGTGGGATGGGAGAGCTACAGAATGGAGAGTACAGAAACTAGATGATTGTTGTAGGCCCTTTCTAAATGAATTTTCTTTTTTCTTTTCTTTTTATCTTTTCCCTCTTTTCCCTCTTCTTCTCCCTCCTCCTCTTCTCCCTCTCTTCCCTCTCTTCCCTCTTTTCTCCCCTAGATACCTGGAGGAGCTGTGAACTCCCCTCAGTGCAGATATTGAACAACAAATCCAGCCACCAGACTCTGTCAGCGTATGGGTCTGCAGACTCCAAACGTGGCTGGGCACGAGCTGTGTGGCCCTTTCAGGATCCTTCACACTTTGTATTTCCCTTGTGTAAGTGGGGACACCCCTCCTCTAGACAGAGCATGCACCCTGCCACCATCACCAGGCTGCAGCTGTGAAGCTTCTTTCCCTTGACCACCTCAGCATCTCTGGGACCACAAAGCACCATGTGTTTCTGTCGGCGCACATCTGCAGCCAGGATTTTCTGGCATGAATGCATCTGGAATCATCTTCAAAAACAAGTGTTGGGAAAGCACCCAGTGGCCAGGCAAGATGCTTATCAGCTGCTGCTTTGCTTTCAGGGGGCGTGAGGCGCAAAGCACCCTCGTGGGGTGCAAAGCATCCTAGTGAGGCAGGGAAGTGTGATCTGGCCGGGAAGGCTGGTTTAGGAGAGAAGAAAGGGAATGTAAGGAAATAGCTTCAAGCCTGCGTCATTAGAGACTTAAAGCATTTTGAAGTTTGGCTGAAATGGCTGAGAGCTGGGGTGTGGGGTTCCAGTGAATCAGCGCCGCTTTCTGCGTAAAGTGGAAAATGTTCCTGTGAAATCTCTACTTTGTTCAGTCATTCATGGGGAAAAAAAAAAAAAAAGCAGCTCTGACCCATGCACTTCCTACATGTGAAGTGCAGTCCTTTTCAAAAGGCAGGTCCTCTGCTCCTCCCCAGACAGGTTATCTGAGCAGCAGTCCCTGTGTTACCCACAGCCACCCACCGCAAGCAAAGACCCGCAGCTGCCACGACCAGTGGTGATGGGTTTGCACATCACCCCTGGTTGTGGAAACCCATGGCATTGATGCCACCAACTGAAACTTGGAAACCAGTCCCTCCTGTTCAAATCCCCTCCTTCAGACAGTTTCAATGTGTTAGAGATGGGCTTTTCCCTTGTGGGACTGGAAAATGATTCATCCACCAGCCCAGGAATGCAACCCTGGAGGCATTGTTTGTTGTCCTCTCCCAAGTTGCTCTTCTGGAGCTGGGTTTCTGTGCGGAAGGAATGTGGTCCGGAGAAGTTCTCCCCAGTAAATCACTGAGAAAAGAGGAGCAGAGTCTCAATCTCATCTAGATTGAGAGAGAAAACATCCTAAAGCTGAAGGTGGGTGCAGCAGATCTGCCCCAAGAACCAGGACTCACATCCTGCTCGGGTGCAAGTGCCCTGTCCTTTCCTCCTCCCAGGGATGGTTGTTCCTCCTCCTTCCCCTCCTTCCTGTTTGCAAAGAGAACGATGCTTCTGACTCCAGGAGTGGCAAAACCCATGCAGAGACTGCCAGAAAGCCCATGTAACAGTGCACATCGATGCCATCACATGCATGGCGATGTCCCTGGCATCTTGTTATCATCTGTCTGCAGGAGGCTTTGGCAAGAAGTGAAATTGCTCGTCGTGTTGCGCAGACGCCTGCAGGTCAAGCTGTTGTCCATTCGCTCTCCTGGGTGTTACATTTAATTCAAATAAGCCAAGCCCTGGGGATAAGGGAGGAGGTTCTGTGGCTTCTGATGCTTTCCCTACATGCCCAAATTTGCTAAGATAATACTGCCCTTTGGAGGCTGGGCTATCGATGAGGGCTGTTGTTTGCAAAGGCCAGGAAACAGAAGAAGGAAAAGCACTGAACTGTCCGCTTTCTGTTGGGGAGTGTCACAAAGATGTCCCGAGCACAACTTCTCACTTGTATTAAAAGGAATCCTACCCCACACAGAAGTAACACAGGTTTCTTGTTTATTGTTTAAACATGGTAACCAGAAGTGCCTGGGGAAAGGCTCTTGGCTCATGTGACTTCCTCAGCAGTGTCATTGCTCCGACCCATTAATGGTGAGAGGCTTCAGTGTTTGCACTGACTAACCACCAAAAGGTTCTTAGTAGGAACTGGGTCTATCAGCCTCCGAGTGAGGTTTTCCCTAAAAATAAGAGGATTTGGGGCAGCACCACTGTTCCTCACTGTCCTGGCATGAAGAGCTTGATGGCAGCTGGGGGAGGTATTACTTATTGACACCGAAACTTGTAGACAGCTTTTTAGGCCCAAAAGCAGCATGGTGGGATGTATGGCCCAGTGGGTAGTACGGGGGATACAAGAGACCTGAGTTTCAACTCTGGCTTTGACTTTCTGAAGGTTATTTCTGACAAGGCGACTGAACTCTCTAGACCGTGATGTTGCTAAAATGTGGCTGCATGACCTCTTTAATCATCAAAACACCTGTAGTAACAAAAACCAAATCATTTCCCTCAAATAGCCCTTCATTTTTCATTCCGAGAGAAGCTCTTTGGGTCCTAGGTAGCCCAACTTGATCCAGCCCAGCCTACACGGGATCTCCTACATGTGATCCTTGGGCTCATTTACAAGAAGTAGAGAGAGATAATGTGCAGGAGGCCATAGGCCACATGGGGAAGTGAGGACAGCACCCAACAAAGTGCCTGATCTTCGTTTATCAGCTGAAACAAGGCTGTGATGAGTATCAGTGCCCTTTTCATGCTCATGGCAGTGGTATTGGAGTCCCTTCCCACAGTGTGACGTGACCAGCATCTGGTATGTGGGGCTAATGGTCCAAGTGCTCATGTCAGGCATAGATGGTGCTCTGCACCCTTTGGTGGATTATGGAAAACAGGGAGGGGCAACATGTAGCAGGATGATAATTTCTCAGCCTTTAGGGTAATTGATTTTTTCTTGTTCCTTCCTGGTTGGCACAGGCAGGGCTGCATTCCTCCAAACAATAGCTCACCCGCCTGGCTGGCCCCAGCTTTGGCTACCAGCTGTACCCTGAGCCCTGTTGGTGTGATCTTGGCTCTACCTGCAGGTCCCCAGGCTCAGCAACTTGCATGACTTGTCCTTGCACCCCTTCGTCTCCTAAGAGAATTTGAAATTCATTAGTTCTGTGTTAGTAGATGTGACCAACAGGAGATGGTAAACCAGCTCAGCTATCAGATGACCTGTCCTGGGGGAAGTTTAGCTCTATTTTGGGAAAGAATGTGGGAAACAAATGCAAAAGTACCACAGAAAAATCCAGATGCTCTCCCAAGGCACAATTCCCATCTGATGCAGTACGTGGTCATCACCTGGGCACCACAGACTGGCCCCTGCTATGACACTAATTTCATGGGAAGCGTGGTGTGAATTGGCAGTGGGGCAGAACTTCAAGATTTCACCCCCCAGCCCTTAGCAGAGAGTGACTTTCTGCAGTCACACGTGCAGCTGGGTCACTGAAATGAGATAGGTTAAAAATGAAGCTTGCAAGGGAGGGTGAAGTTATTTTGTGGGCACTCAGATATGGTCTCCAGTGTGAGCAATCAGCTCTCCCACAGCTGTGAAAACTGCAGGTCTGCCTGAATGCAAGAAAAAAAAAAATCCCCAAGAGGGAGAGTGAGAGCTCCAGCAGCCTTCACCAGTAAACCCAGTGTGTCTGGCAACTACACCTTTCAGCATCCAGTGATCCTAACCCAGGTTAAAATCATTGGGATCAATTGGCTTCACCGAGTGTAAAAGGACCAGCCTTGTACCCCACAGGAGAGAAACCCAGGTCACGTCTCCTGCAGGGTCAGGATGAGCTGTTGGGAACCTGCCTTGACTTTCTGGTTCTTGAGCAGACATCCCATGTAATTTTGTCCAAAAGGCATAACTAACTGAAGCTGTTCGCTTCAGCACCCACGCAAGAACAAGACACTAATCCCTCATCTCACTTGCAGTGTGATTCCCGTGAAAGAACAGTCTCGAGGAGCCTCAGGGGGTGTCACCAGCACTGGTGAGTTGCTCCTTCACCACCCAAGGGCTGCCGGGGGGTAACCTCTGCCAGGCTCACACACCCATTACCCAGTGCCGGCGCGGCTGAGCCTCCCCTGCCTCTGCAGCCTTTGCTGCCAAACGTGTCTCCTTTCTGCTGGATTCAGCTGGCGCGGGAAATTGCGGCGGCTCTGCTCGATGACCCTGACCAAAGCGTGGTGGAATTTGCTGGGTTTCATAAGGTTTTCATCAGGGCTGGGAGAGAGCCCGTGAGGTTTTGTGAAACTCTGAGAATATCTGTACAGCAATTGGCACAACCCCCCCGTTTGTAGGGATGTTTGGTTTTACTGATCCTCTGCTTGTTGTCTTCCTCTCCTCACTGTCTTCCTCTTCGAGGTAGATGTGCTGCTCTACCCAGGGGAAACATCTGCTCCGTACTGTGTCTGAGGAGTGAGGACAAGGTGACGACAGGAGGCTGGCCTTCATTACCATATTCCCAGGTTGGTGCTTGGGTGATCTGGGGTTGATCTTGTCTTTACTACTCAGTTCCTGCAGTGATACTGGTTGGGAAAATGCATCTGTCTGTATCCTGTCCTCCCTCACTGGTATCATCCCTATAACAGCAAGGAACAATCCCTGCAACCATCGTAAAACAGGCAGGAGATAAGCAAACATCGCAGTGCAAGGCTCCCACACTGCCTTACGCTGGGATTAAGCCTGTAAATCATCTGCGTTTGCTTTGTGAATGGCTGAATCAGGGTTTAAGATCTGTGTGGGAAGATTGTAATTTAATAACAGTAATCAAGAGCTAATAGTCTGGATCCTCAGCTCATTGTGGCTTATGTAAAAATGAGAAAAACACTCAGGAACAGGGACACAATAGTTTTGTTTTATCTGCATGTTGTTCCCCCATGGTTAGACTCTGTGAAATCCACCATAATGTCTTAAAGCTCACCCCATTAGATTCTCCGTCTCTTTACCTAACGGGCCAGTTCCTGCTGAGTCTTCATGGTCACTAAGTACTTTCCTAAAGCTTTTTTGGCATTCTGGGAAAACAGGTGAATTTTCTGAAGTAGTATCAAATCTAGGCTTTTCTAGCACAAACCTCCTTCATCCTACCAGGCAGCCCATGACTCTAAGAACTTCGGGTGCCCAGACTCTAGTATCAGTGTTAGGAGTAGCGTTTTGCAGCGACCGTGGGGTGATGGGTCCTTCTAAAATTCTCCCCAGATGAAACAACAGTCTGAATACATCCGGATCCAAACTGGGGCCCCTGTGCTATATTCCTTCTCTGGCTGGAAGGCATCCAGGGCTGCTGTTTGCCCATGCCACGTCACTGTCCCACCTCGGCTATCCTGTTTTGTCAGTGCACCTGCTGATTATTGGTGGCGGTGAGCGAGAGCAAAGGGAGACAGGTGCCGAGGAGCCCACGCCTGCAGTGCACACAAGCATGGTCAGCCACCTCCCGGAGATTGCCACCTCCCTGGCCAACCCTGTGCCAGGACGAGCTGCAGATTAACATCCTGAAAGGCGGCAGTAGCCCTTTTGCTCCAAGGCAGGAACTGTTCACCAGTGGGAGCCTGGAAGAAACATCCTCCCTGAGGATTTTCCTCTCCATTTTCCCAATGCTGCAGTATCATCGCTCTGCAAAGCCTTTGGTAGCAGCCAGAGCTCAGGCAGAAAGGTATGATATGGCCATTTCCATCAGTGTTCTTATATCCCATCACTATAGTCAGCGCAGTTGTATCCACTGAGGCGTTTCTCCTTGCTAGCAGAGACTTACAGTTGTGCCCCCCACCTCCAGTAATGGGTTATAGATGTTTTAGGGCATAGGAGAGCGGTTCAAGACTGACCAGAAGCCCTTGCAGACCTTGCTGTCATGCTACAAGACATCATTATCTCTGGTCCTCTCTACATCTATTTTGCAGGGGGTACAATTGCCCAGAATAAGCCTGAGGAAACATGAGCCCATATCCCCAGTTCACAGACCAGCATAGCTGGCTTAGGATGGGTTTTGCACTAAGATTGCCAAGCAATAAATTGGAGCAACAGGTACAGGTTTCTTCTGCCTCAGTGTTGTAACCCCTGTATGTGAGAGAGACCTCTCCCGTCCTAACCTGCTGGAAGCTGTTGGCTCTGGGAAGACCAACTGCACCTCTAGAGCTCTCCTGCCAAAAACTCAGCATTTACCCTTGTGTCCTTAGCTTACCAAGGCCACTCTTCTGAATCTGGAGGAGAGGATTTGGCCCATCCTGCCCCTGCCTGCACAGGATCCACTGTTGGCACCTCTCTGTGCACAGTGTTGCCGAAGAGCTGTGCTGAACAGGCTCGTTTGCAGGATCAAGGCTTCTCTGTGTGCTGAGAGCCATCGGCTGACACAAGCTGACCACACTGAGGATGCAGCCACTCCCTAGAGCTCAAGACGATTGCGTTTCCATCAGTGCAGCACAGCCTTGCACTGTGGCACAGGAGCACTCCTCAACCCGGTGCCCAGGCACCTTCTCCTGTCCCAAGACATTTCCATTTGCTGCTGTTAACCATTAACCAGCACACTGTTACCTGTCAGAGGCAGCTCTGTGCTGCCTAGTCAGATGATGATCATAGAACACTGCCCTACGAAACCGTATCCAGGCGAAGCCCTGACCTCCACCGCTCTGAGCCCGCCAGGCCAAAGAGCAAAGCTGTGTTCACTTCCGTGCACCAAACTCCCCTGGCAGGCAGATGGGCCAAATCCTGAGGCTGGTGCTGAGTCCCTCACAGCTGCTGGTCATCCCTGCCTTGCTCACAGCTTAGATGCCATGTCTGGTGACACATACTTCTCAGGGGGTCTTTTGTTTCAGCAAGTTATAAGCCCCAACCAGTGAGGACCTTGCATGTACTGTGGTCGATATGTGTGCATATGTTATTGCTGTCTCATCTTTTCCCCATACTCAAGAGCACAGCAGATGTGGCAGCAGTTAATTAAGCCTGATCCCCCTCTATCACTTCTGTAGGGATGAGCCTGTAAGAGGCGTTATGTAGATTTTCATTTGTACATGATAATTTTGTAGGACAGAGAAGGGTCCGAGCAAGACTATGTGAGGAATGTGTAGTAAAATGTCATGTGCTTTGGTTGTGGGTCAAGGAAAACTCTCTTGAAATGTTCTCAGGAATATATGCGATGCTTTGGCTGTTACAAGTCAGGGCATTTAACCTCACAAAAGTAGCAATGGGTCTTTGCACTGATGTCTTGAGCAGCTTGTAGGCTTTTTTTTTCCCTCCTTTCCTTGCTTTTCCAAAGCGTGAGGCCCCCACCGTGTTATCTCATCTACAGAGTTTGGCCCTTCCCTCTTCCTCTCGGAACTCCATACCCGAAAGGAGGGTGGAAATATATTTGCAACGTGTCATTTTGCAAATACCTCCTTGGCAGGGCCCATTTCCTCCTGCACAATGTTAACCTTGTCCACAGGCATGTGGGATGGTCAAGGCTGAGGCAGCTGTTGGCCATTACACTGCCAAACCTTGATTTTGCACTTCAGCCGTCTTCCTCCCAGCAGTTTCTGGTTTACTCCAGCATCAACCTGTGACAATGTCTTCAGTGTCTTAGACTCACACTAGGACACTGAAAACAGCCTCATCTGCCATCTGTACGCATGAAAAAAAAATTAAACCGCAAGGTCTTGGATCTCTGGGAATACCGAGGGAAGGCTTATGACCAGAACACGAGTGCATCAGGTCATGCACATGGGAAGCATAGCTGGACAAGAACATCTCAGATCATACTTCAGTTATGAAAGTCAGACTGTTCTGTTTTCCGCCAGCACTGAGTTAAACTGCTTGGAAATAATGTTTTCTGCACTATAACCCCATGGCATGACCAGAATTACCAGGAAGGAGAAGTGCCTACAGCTCAGCCCATGTTTTAAATAGAAAGATTTTCTTTTCCCTCAGCGTTGACTGTTCTAAACAGCTTTACATGTATTCCTAACAGGTTTGGGCTCCTTAAAAGCTCACCAGGATTATTTAGTACTTTTTCACTGTGGCAATGGGAAGAAGTGGGGACAGGCAGGTCAAACACCACCTGTGCGTGAGCCTGATGTGCATTCCCAAAGCTGTGGGTGTAGGAATGACGTGCTTCATCCCAGAGCTCAAATACACATAGCTACAGCCATGGAAACGGGTTGGTTTACATCAGCTTGTATCAGCCCTGAAAAGGACCCGGACACACAGCAGCTATTAATTAAACTCTTAGTGCTGGGGATAATAACTTCACATGGCAAAAGGGGAACTGGACCCCGATGGAGTTTCACGCTGATCTTCTGAGATCTCCACGTGTCCTCACCCCATCTTCTAGTTCCTCCCACCAGAGCTGCTGCTGTATGACCCTCACTGCTGAGCCAGCAGCGGGCTTGGGGTTAACTCTGAAGATAAAAGCAGACACTGTTGCAGGTCCCCATTTTCTGTGGACTGGAGGAAGACACGAAACATGGTTCCTCTGTGCCCTGCAGCAGAGGAAGACACTCAGCACAATGAAATGAAAAGAATGAAAAATGAAAGATGAAGACTGTTACGGGTTTTATGAGCTGTAACCTGCTGACATTAAGGGATAAATTGCTTGCTGAGTCAGTTTTACATCTTCAACCATGCAACTAAGATCTCTGAAGTGTTTCTCTCAGACATGGACACATCCATGCTGAATGAGCAGGCTGAACCCACACCCTGATTTGCAGCTATGTGTGGTTAATGGTACACTGGGCTGTAGCTAATCTCACGGGTATTTTGGTCTCTCTTCCCATTACAATGTCTAAGAGTGGTCAGTGAATGAGATCTGTGGAAACTGTTGGTTTGAACGTGTTCTTGCACCTGGTTTAGCTAATGAGCTGATCCACATCTATTTTCAGTTTGTGTGGGGTAATCTAAAAAAAAAAAATAAGGAAATAGTAAGAGAAACTTCGTGTGTAGGAAGGGAAGGACTTGGATGGTTCCCCGTCCAGAGAGGTCGTGTAGTCTCCATCCTTGGAGCTATTCAAAACACAGTTGGGCACAGTCCTGGGCCCCCCAAAGGCAGAGAGACCAGCTGATGACAGGGTAATAAGTGGTGTCTCCACCCATCTCCAGTGAGGGATATTCCCTCCACTGGCAGTGAGCAGCACCATGCAGATACCAGGCAGGAGCAGCTGGGAATGAGAGGAGATGGTTTGTCTTCAGGTCATCCACAGCCAGTGACATCAGGGCACCTTTCGAGAGGGTGGCTGCATATAACAGGTACCCCTCGCACAGACTTTTTATCTCAGTGGTAAGCTACAATATCAGCAGTAGCTACAGCCACAGCTTTCTGCTGCAGGAGGTGGCTACAGCAAACACTGCCAGCTTCACTGGGGTTTTCTGGTTTATCATTACTTTTCTCCTGGGAAGGCAGCCCAGTTGCACGCTCCGATGTTCTGTTACGTCCCCATTTCATCCAGTAATCTTGACAGCAATCCTCACCCCGGCTCCTCATCGCCCTGGGCTGCAGCACACCCAGGGTGAGCACTGGGAAGACCCGACTCAACCTCTCAGGGAGTGCAGGAGTGGGCTGGCTGCCCTGAGCCTCTCACCTCAGACCAGCTCTGCCAGGATTTGGGACAATCAGAGTCAGGGACAGGAGCTGGGACTCTTGGGCCTGAGCATTAACGTGGCACTGGGCAGCACCACACCTCACTTTGTCCAGCAGAGACACTTTGTCCTGCCCTTTTAAATCTGGACAAAACAGGTTTCTAATAAAGCCACACTTAGTCATTATCGCTCCATGAATGCAGGGCTGGGGGATATTGGATGAAAACAGAAAGCTGGTTGAAACTCTCTCATATCAGCTCCCTCTCTGTCCCTCCGTGAGCCTGGGAATGGGTGTGCTCTCGGAGTAGGAGTGTCTCTGCGGTTAAGTAGAGGATTGAATTACCGAACGCTGCTGCTCTCGAGCTGACAAGGTAGGAGAACAGCAAACAAAAGTGCCTTGAAACTAGCTCAACAAAGAGGAGAGAAAGTGCCGGGCTCAGCGGAAGAACAGAGACTTGCGAGGACGCCACGCACTTTTCAGCAAGGTAAGCGGCTCTCCCTGCGCCCCTCTTGGTTTTCTTTTGAAAGGCCAGAACTCTTGAATGACCTTTGTTCCATAGGATAGTAAGAAACAAACAAAAATTAATAGATTTCACGTTTTCATTAAAAATTGCTCACCTGGTGTAAGGCAGGATATCTTTACTGACAGCAGTGAGCCCATGGTGGTCAGCGCCGTTTGGGGTGGGAACAAGCAGCTATCTTAGCTCACCGAGAACCCGGCCGGGCTGGATGTCAGCTCTGGGGACACACGTTTTTCATTTAGCTCTCTGCACAGACCGTCTTTGATTTCGTGCACCGAGCAATTAACAGTGTTTTGTTTTGGCCTGGTTTGTTTTATGCGTTGCTGCCGTGGGGATTTGCTTAACGCTCGCCTGCCTTTGCACCGCGGTTATGGGTCCAGGCAGAGACAAAAAAGCATTTGGAAGGTCTCATCAATAGCTCTTGTCATCTAATGGATGGCTCTGCTCCTGGCCGAACTGCTGGGCCGTTTCGCTCTGTAAGTACAGAGCGTTTCCTCATCCTGTTCGTTTGAGATGCAAATCACACCGAGATAAAATTGAGTGGTAGTGGAGTTGAGCTGCTTGGCTTACTTGCCAGTATTTTTCTTAGGCGTGCCTATTAAGAACATAAATATTTAACACAAAGGAGAACCGATATGAATTAGCATCTGTGGGAGGTTCGCCCTTATTCAAGGCTACCCTAGCACAGATGTAAACAAATGTTACAACAGCTGAAGCAAACTGGCCCCACCAGAGCAGCACTTAAAACGGTGAATCACCCAGGTGCTCGTCACACACCGCCGCTAAATGAGCAGATTAGAGCCTGTAAAATAGAGATTATACAACCACAGGCCTTCTTCTTTGGTGGGGTTTTACCGTTCTCTGCTACACGGAAGCAAATGAAAGGACAGGTACTAGCTGGCATGGTGCAGATCAGGAAAGCCCTGGCCATCTTCCCTCACCTTCCTCCTGGCATAGCCAGGTGAGCCTCCCCTCCTCCTCCCCCTGCACAAACAGGCTGCCCTTCTCCTCCTCCAGCTCACCTTCCCACCAGCAGGCGAGTAGGTCTCATGATGTTATTTCCCAGGCAGGACTTTGAGGCAGCAGTTGCCAAGGCCTCCCAGCTGGGAGCAAAGGTTTTATGCCATGGCCACAAATGGTGTCGCCCTGGTCTCCTGCCATCCCTTGTATTCCGGAGCCCGCGGTTAGGTTCAGATAATAAATCCTTGCTCCTGAGTGGCCAGGGATGATGAAGATGCTCACGGTCTCTCCTAATCTTTTCCACGGAGCTGCACAAGTTTTTTCTGGACTTTAAGCATGGAGGCTGCTATCTTTTCTGCTCTGGATCCCCTGGGGAGGTGTGGCACATGTGACATGGAGGACGTGTACCATGGACTCTGTGACCCCAGGCTGGATCTGTCTTGCAGTCTGGTCCTCCAGCACTATCTGCGCTGCGGTTGTTCATTCCCCGCCAAGGAAGAGACTGGCTCAGCCACCTGCCCCGTGCTTGGAAGATGCTGGAGCTCTGCTCTGTGGCAGGCACATCCTGGTGGACCAAAAACCTTCCTTCAAGTTTAATAGAGCAAAATACATGGTAGTCCTCTTGGGAGCAGAGCCCTGAGATGCCCTGTGTAGTGAAGGGGAGCTTGAGGCACAGTGAAGCCTTTGTACTACCTGGCCCAGATGCATTTTAGCCACCCCTGGGGAACTCATGTGCCACCACGACTCCTCCTTAAGGTCCCTCCTTCGTCACAGGGAATGGGCTCTTTGACAGCCTTCTGAAATTCACTCCGGGCCGACACAAATCCACAGGTTGGGTTTTCTATGTATGGAATATCCAAGTGCACAAGGAAAGGCTCCAACATGAACACACCCAAAATGTCTCTGTTTCAGCTCCTTTTTTATTCATATATATTCTTCAGGTTCCATTGGCCCCTTGAAGAAATAGATCATAGAGTCACAAGGGGATATATGCTCCTACGACTCATTAAAATCCCTCTTCTCTTGCTCTCCCTTTCCATATAATACAACCCTGGAAATGGGCCTAATTATGATCTATCCTACATGGTTATACATCTCCACCGTATTTCCACCCATTCTGTGTGTAAAAAGAATTCAGAAAGGAGTGAATATTGTCATAAAGCCTTTGGCATCCTTCAGTGTGAAAGGTCTTCTGAGACACAACGCTAATTTCCAGCATCAGATGATGTGCATTTGCTTCACTTGCCTTGATTTCCAAGGACCTCTGCCTGAAAAAGAAATCCTACCATTTGTTATCTGGCTTTATCTGAGCCTATTCATGCTTATCTGAGGCAGTGCTGGGTAGAGTAACAGTGAAACTTGTTATTACCTTATATCCACGTCAAAGACCTGAGACATAGGGGATGCTAAATTGTATGGTTGAGCTCCATCCCGGGCAGTTCCTGTGGAATGAGCTATTCAGAGCAGTCAGCCTCTCCTACCTAAAAATGTCCTGTTGCCATGCCCTGGGATGAAAGAATAGGTTTTTTTGTCTGGCCTTTTATTTAAAACTGCTCTTAAAAAAACAGCTGAACAGGGTCAGGGACAGGCAGGGCTAGAAATCAAGTTGGTATGGGGGGATGGAGTCTATGGAGATACCCACCTTTCCTTTGGGAGTGTGCTAGAGCCTGAATTACTGTACTTTGCTGCTGTCTATGAAATAGCTGTCAATTATAGAATGGATTGGGTGGGAAGGGACCTTTCAAGGTCATCTGGTTCAACCCCCCTGCAGGGAGCAGGGACATTTTTGCAACTCGAGCAGGTTGCTCAGAGCCCCGGCCAACCACACCTGCAATGTTTACAGTGATGGGGCATCAACCACCTCTCTGGGCAACCTGGGCCAGTGTTTCACCACCCTCACTGTAAAAAATTTCTTCCTTATATCCAGACTAAATCTACCCTCCAATATCACACATCCCAGTCTTTCAGCTGTTTGGTTCCTTTTCCCGTGCTCAGACAAATCTTCCATTGGTGAAAAGGCAGTTCTGGATGAATGACTCTTTCTAAAGCTGTTTTCAGCATTCGCAGGGATGTTTTATTCATTTATGCAGCCGATGGGCTATTCTCTCAAAGCTGGTCTTCATTTCCACCAGGAGGGGATTGCACACTTCTCATGTCCGCATGCTGTGGTCCTGAGTGGGCTGGGTTTCACTTTTTATACCAAGCGAGTGCCAGACTCATGGCCCCGTGGGCTGGGGCTTTGCTCTTTGCTGTGCCAGGTCGGTGGAGAGCTGTGTTCAGTCACTGGGAGCCCCAGAGCTGGGCAGCACAGGGTTTAGCTCACAAATTGTGATGCACCAACACCATACAGCACATGATACCACAGGAGCTAAATTATGCTTCCTTATCTCCCTGTGTTCCTCTACCCCTTATTCCCAGTAATCCATCCCATCTCCATTTGCCTCTTTGTCTCCCTGTACCCCTTTCCTACCACAACAGAGGAGAGCTACCAGTAACCATCTCAGGAAGGAGACATAACCATGGGGTGGGGCTCTTGAGGGTGGGATGGTGCTCCTCAAGGAGCAATCACTTAAAGTGGAAAGGCACAGATGGAGACTGAATGTCACCCACAAAGTCCCAGGAAGACCAAGTATGACCTTGCAGCCCACCCTGGGTTGCAAGGGCTGGGTGAAACTGATAAACATGCCAAATACATGGTGCTGAACTTCCCTCCTGTTTCCTGCAAACCTAGAGGATAACACTGGTACCAAAATGGTGGGTATTGCTGGTATTCCCTTAAGAGAAGATCCTGTGAAGAGCTGGTTCTCTTTCAAAGATCTTAAAGCTCATATGGTAACTTGTGCCTTGGTGCAGCATCCCGTCCTTAAACGTGGAATCCTGGGTTGGGTTGGTCGGTACCTGGTGGTTTTGACACAAGTCAGGCATGTTTCAGTAGAGTGGTGCCATCCAACATGCACAAAGGGTGAACCTTCCCTTGAAGCTCAAGAAACAAACCTTCCCCTTGAATAACTCAGTTGGATCTCGTCAGGTCAGTGATGGAAATACAGTCACCTGCAGAGCACCATGCTTAGGTCCAGGTCATTTAATTTGCAATCTGAAAAGTAAACCGGACTTTTTCCAGAAGTCTGGGGTTTCTCTTCCTGAGTTGATGTGATGCTTGCAGGCCTGGAGCACAACTGGAATGGTCCCTTCTTTTTGATAGTCAGTATTAACCTTTCTGCTTTCCACTAGGAAGACAATGCTCTGGGAACCTGTTCTCCAGCTGGTCTGAGTAGAGACAGACCAGCAACCCTGCTCCATCACCATCAAAGGTCCTCAAAACAAGGGTTTATTCAATGGCACTGGTTAAACTGTGCACCTGGGAAATCCTGCTCTTTATCTTACACTTACATGTGCGCACTCTCAGAATAAATGTAAAACTGTTACAGACAGTAGCAAAAATCATAACTCTTAGACTTGCCAGGTGGGCACTGGTGCTTGGGTTTGACTGCGGTCTGTTTGTGTTATCTGGCTCAGTTCATGTTGACAGATGTGGCAAGCAGGGTCTCAGGGCATGGTAGATGGGACTGAGCTCCCACTCCCTGAGAGACGTGATGTGCAGTGTGACAAGCTGGACTTCCCACGTGTGGGGCTACCCCATAGGCCAAGGAGACAATAAATTCCTCCTGACAGAGAGATCTGCCCTGGATTCAACGTCGGGATGTGGGGAACCACCCAGGAAGAGTCCTCCTCAGAATTAAGTACCTAAAAGTAAGACATGCAAGTGGAGGTGGATGAATCCCAGCCTCTAACCCTCTCTCCTAGCCTTCCTTCAGCATCCCTGCATAGGAAGCAGTGGCCTTCCCTGAGTTTCAGCTGCTAAAGTGCCTTCCTTTGAGGGTCTCTCCTCAACTTCAAGCTGTCACACCTTTCCCATAAGCTTTTGAAGTGCAGATGCTCCCCAGGGCTCAGGAAAAGCCCTGCTGCTTTTCTTCCCCTCTTTTCCTTCATCCTCAAATTTAAGAGCAAAACTTAAGTCACGGTTTTGCTGGGGGGATTTTTTAAAAGATAAAAAATTGCTGTGCAATGCGAATCATTAATTATTAATTAATTAACCTGCCAACACTTGCTATAGAGGCCCTGGTAAAAGCAAAAATAGAAATCAAAAGAATACTTTATCCTTCCCTGAAACAAAACCCCAAACCCCGAAATCTGAGGTGCCTACCTGCATATGTCTTTGTGATGTGATGAATTTTGTGTCATGGTTTCAGAAAGGTCTTACACAGGTGACCATGGT
>JAAGNO010030710.1:118739-130220 GCA_033439905.1 Ceryle rudis
GCTATAGAGGCCCTGGTAAAAGCAAAAATAGAAATCAAAAGAATACTTTATCCTTCCCTGAAACAAAACCCCAAACCTACCTGCATATGTCTTTGTGATGTGATGAATTTTGTGTCATGGTTTCAGAAAGGTCTTACACAGGTGACCATGGTCCGTTCCCTGATGTCTCAGCTCTCATTTTACTTACCTGCAGCCATCAGGTTAAATAATGCTCTGTTAAGCCACTGATGCGGGAGAGGATTGTAACCTATTCCTTGGAGGTGCTGAGTAATTAGAACTTAGTTTGTGAGAACATTTCTAACCTGAACCACTCCTCTGGAAACCAGGAAGAGGAATTAAAATGGCTTCTGCTTTGTTTTCCTTCTGCGTGCATCTCCTGCCCTCGCTATGGCACGAAGCCCTGCTTGGATGCAGTGCTGGTCCCGGGCCAGTGACCTCTCCCTTGCAGCAGGAAAGAGCTGAAAGAAATGAGGGATTTGTTGGTAATTGGCAAGCCTCACACTTGCCTTCCCCTTGGGATGGCTCTGTGCTGTTACAGACTCAATAACCTCTGTGAGAAGCTGGAGGTGGAATGGATCCCTCTGAAGTAGTTGTGTGCCAAGCTGCATTCTATTACTTGAAAATAACGCACATGGCACCGTACCAGGGGCAACGCTGCTGCAAGGGGCTTGCGTGGAGAAGGCTTTTGGCTTCTTGTGCCACTGTTTTTCCTCACGGATCCTCAGAGAGAGGTGCGTTTGCACTAAAAGGGTTTGTTATTAGGTACTGGGACTGATCTCAGGGTGAAGTTACTGCAGCTCAGACTCTGCTGCTGCTTCCAAAAGCTTTGAACCTACTCAGGCTACCCTCACCCCTTAGAGATGCTGCCTGCCTGGGAGAGCCTGCTGCTTTCAAAACCATCCTGGTAAGAAGGACTTCCCTGAAAATACATTGAGCCAAGAGCTGTGTGGGTGCTCTGACCTTCTCTATGTGATACCAAGGCAAGGTCTGCCAGCCTCCGAGCTCAGCCAGTTTCCTCTCCCTTTTCCAGTGCCAGTTGCTGCTGAGCACTGGGCTCTGCAGTCAGTGTGATGAATGTGGAAACTCAGGCTGCATGACTTGGGAGTTGTGGCTGGTGTTAAGGCTTTCTGATTTAATTGTCTGTATATTGTTCTTATATTATTGAGAAGTTTGCTGGGACAATACAGCTCTGCTGTTCCCAGGAAAAATAGACCGTTGTTAAAATTTTAGAGGGAGGATTCACAAATAGCAGCAGTTTGGGAAAAATCTGCTCCTACAAATCAGTTCTCCAAGACCATCTGCTTGAAGATCAGGCTGCTGGAAAGCTACCAGCAGTGAGATAAATAGAGAGGACAAAGGAGGTTATAAAGAGAGGTGTGGAGAGATGAGCAAGATTTTCTGGATGGAGCAAGGGGTTGAGCTAGAATTTATGTCAGGTGGGAACGAGGCAGCTGCAGGAACTAGTCAAAGTCAGAGAACACAAATCATAAGTTGCCTGCCTGTCTAAATAAGATGTCCTCTGAGGAATTCAAAGAGATAGATGAGATACAGATTGAGGGCTGTTGCAACTGGAAAGATGATTGTTTCCCAGTAACCTACTATTTCCTTGTGCTCCTTACTTTTACATAAGGAGCAATGGTAGGTTTGGAGAAATAATGCAAAGCCCATGTGCATGTGGCCAGAGGGGTGTGGGGGTGAAAGGTGAAGGCTCACAGCAGCAGTGGGGTTCTCAGAAAGACTGTGTGTAAGCTACTAAGTCAGAAGTGGAGAGGGCATGAAGGCACAGGTTATAAGAAGACACACTAAGCTGAAGGTCTTCTTGATAATGGTTGGGATGGTGGTTGGAGATGGAGTAAATTTGCAGGGTTCAAGAGATACAGCAACTGTGTCCTGGTGAGACTGATCAGCTTTTGTAAGACAGGGCAAACTGGTTATTGCTTATGCAGAAATTACTTGGCTAGGTGGATCTGGGTTTGTGCATCCTCTGAATTTATTGATCAGGGAATTAAAACCTCTCTTTATGTTCTTGATGCCCTCTCAACTTCCAGTTTGAGAGCCCTTAAGTCTTCAGTCACATTAACAGTGAACAGACTTCAGTAAGTCGGTCCTCGGCATACTAGCCCTTGCCCCATGAACAAAGAGCAGAAAAGACCTGTGGTTGCAGGTAGCTGCTTGGACAAGACATGATCCCTGGCAGCCATTCACAGAAAAAGGGAAAACCTGCCCATCTGAACCCAGTGAAGTCCCTTCTTAGCTCCAGAGCCATTGACCCCGAGAAAGTGAGCAAGAAGCTTCCTCACAATCTTAGTCCATCCTGTTCAATGCACCATCTCCAGGTTTGATCCATCTCTACTTAAGAGAAGACTAAAAAAACCCTTCAACCTCTTTCATGATCTACCCAGGTGATTTGGTAGCACAGGTAGGGGACTTTTTTTGACCTGTGGGGGTGGCTGGGTGAAGCCCCGAAGACTAGGATCAATTGATGTTATTGCCTTAATGCCAAACCAACTTACAGCAGCTTGCTGCAAGTGCAGCACCTGAACAGGGTCTCCTGGTCGCAGGGCCCAAGGAGCTGAGCACAGAGAGCACACCCCGTCTCATTTCAAAGACATTAAGTAAAGGCAAGCCTGCCAGCTTCCCTAATAAGCTGTTCCAACATTTAATTGCCCACCGTGATCAGAAATAGCATCTTATTTCAGGGCCTGTTTTACGTAATTTTAGCTGCCAGGCAACAGCTCTTTCCAAGAAGGTTGAAGTGCTCTCTGTGGTCAGCCAGGCACGTCTGTGCAGAGCCTCCTTCTTGGCACACTGGCCACACCGAGCTCCTGAACCTGGACCTCCCAGGACCTAGAGGAGGAGGGTGAACTGGGAAGTACTTCTTCATCTTTTGTCAACCCCTAAAACACATATCCCGTTCCCTGCCTCATCACCATGTCCAGCACATCCAACCTGGGTAATGTGATTCAGCTGCTCCGGTTTTAACTCTTCTTGTGATTGTGCAAGAGGACAGGAGCTGTAACCAGTGCACACACACACATATGGATATGTATGCGGCAGGTGTTCTCACCTATGCAAACTTTGCCTTCCTAACAAAAATTTGGAGGAGGATATTATGTGACTGAGTGTGTGACAAAACGACAAAGACAAGTCCCATTGCTGGACCCCCCAGGACCTCATTTCCACTTGAGATAAAAGCCACTTTTTCTCTTCTTGCAATAGGAACATAAAAGTTTATACCGGCTGTGTGCTGTACTTCTGGATGGTCACTTGCTGGGGACAGTCACTGTTCAAAGCAATGGTCCCCAGTGGTAGCTGATGAGCCACACAAAGTAACCCAACGTTGAATTTCATTCCTCTGGGCAAAACAAGAGTTAACTGCTGTCCTCTCTGCAAACAAAAAAATGGCACCTACTTGGGCCCAGATGCCTGACTATAATGGAGACAATGAAAGCAATTCAACAGCCCTGGTTTACCTCATCTAATGCCAGTCCAAGTATTCCCAATAATTAGGTCTTTCAGCCTGGAAAGGCTGGAGCCACAGCTGCTTCCTATTTTCCCGAAGCTGTACAGAGCATTAGTCATTTCACTGGGGTTTTTTTTTTATTGCTGTGACTACAGCCCAGTAAGTGTGCCGCCAAAACCCAGACAAGCCAAATCAGGCTTAATTCAGAACGTACTTCAGGAGTTTGAAATGATCTCCTATCCCCCTTTTCTGAGTCCTTATTTTCCCTCTCCACCTGAACAGCCTGAGTCTGCCTGAAGAAACGTCCTGCTAGGTCTGATTTCTCAACACGTACCAGGTTGATTGAAATGAAGTAGTGATTGCTGGCACTTCCATCCCAACTGTTACTCATTAACCAGTCTTGGGAGTGACCTTGACACTTAATTAGTCATCTAGTCCTTCCTGGAGGCAAAGATTTTCCCCACAAGGTGCTGTTGGAGAGGGGATGGGGATCTTATTTAGCAAGCAGGAGGGTTGCTGTGAGGTTGGCAGTGACCCACCTGCCCTTGCTCACCAGCTTTGTTACCTAGATTGCATTAGGGAAGACTTTACTTTTAGCTCTGGAGGCTCCAGGTTGCCCCCACTGTGACATCCAGCTGCAATGCCAGCCACTAACATTTGATTTCCAGGTCGTCTGCCCTCAGCCAAAAGCAGCATTTGCTCTTTGCAGCTTAATTTATAGCATGTTAACCTAATGGTGATGACCCAGCACAGCAGTTCAAAGCCTGAAGTTGTCTTTGCTATGAAGTGGCCACCGCTCAGCCTGTGCTTATGGTATGAGCTTGTCTCCTCTTTCCATGGTTGCAAGAGTCCCTGGAAATGGAAATAGGGTAACTGGCCCTGGAGCCGGAAACTGGGTAGTTGCATGTTAGAAATATGTAGGCAAAGGGGGGAGCTACAACTGCTTTAGTGCCTCTCTTCCCCCTTTGGAGGTGAAGCTGTGTCTGTGTACAGGGAAGCAAATATGTCCATCCCTCTAACACTGTTTTTTTTCCAGTGAAATCCTGCCCCAGAGGTGGTTGATTTATGCTTCTTGCCAATCTGTGTTTCAGCTAGTACTGAGCAACACCGGTTTGACTGAGGTAGGAAGTGACTTGGGCGTTTCTGTTCAAACCCTGCAGTGAACCCAAGACTCTTAACACCCTTTTTTTTCCCATTGAAATTAGAAAAGTTTCTGCCCTTCCTGATTTCACCACAGATGTGAAGTTGTCACTCCATAAATACTGGATTTTGTGTCTGGGCAGGAGTTGAATTATGGGATCATTCGATTAAAACTCCACATTAAATCATTAATGAAATGTGCTGTCTGATTATATAAGCCATATTCCTATTATTTCTAACTTGGCCACCAGCCGAAAGAAGCTGGAAAGACCAAAGAAAAAGCCAACATTGTCTGTGCTCCACACTCCCCTCCATCTTCATGACTAAGGAGGAAGGGAGGGGCAGCAATTCCCAGAAAAGTGGGGGCCAGCACTAAAGGGCAAGTTTCAGCTGGAGACAGGAGCCCCGGGAGCAGAGGAGATCCAAGATCCCCATTTTGAGTCGGAGAGTTTTGGGTGGGAATTAGTAGAGCATCGCTGGCTTTTGGAGGGTTTTGTCCAACACAGGTGTCTGCGCTCAGCAGCATCTCAGCATCCTCTGGGTTAACTTTTCTGATGGGAGAGGTTGGGATGCTGGGAGAAGCAGGGAGCCAGCTGTGTCTCACAGCTGGCCAGCTGCCTGTTTCCTGTGCTGTCAGCAGGCAAGACGCCTGCTGCCTTCCACAGCAAGCAGTGTCAGTTTTGGTCAAAAACTTCACCCCCTTGAATTCTCCCTCCTTTATAAACATCATTACTGGCTTTGCTTTCAAGGCTGTTCCTGTTCTGATGCTGGAAGGAAAAACCCTAAATAAATTAAAAAGATAGCTGAAGGAAGGAGGCTTTGCTTGGGTTTTTCTCTGATAAGGACTTTTCAAATGTCATATGAAAAGGAGGAAAATTCTTTTGGTTAAAGATCTGAACTAGGATCAGGTTTTTGGCTTCAGTTCCTGATAACGCTGAACTTCACAGTAGATGGGTCAGGACCCCTTTCAGAAAAGTGTCTAGCTCCTCTGTAGACACTGAAATATCTTCCTGGATCTGGCTTTTAATCTGTGTGGGTCTCTGTTACCTTT
Source organism: Ceryle rudis (assembly GCA_033439905.1). NCBI lineage: Eukaryota > Metazoa > Chordata > Aves > Coraciiformes > Cerylidae > Ceryle > Ceryle rudis. Next base: position 124,394 of record JAAGNO010030710.1, read on the forward strand.
CTGGGAACTGAGATGAAAAATGTCTTTTTTTTTTCTTCCTTGCTGTTTGCCTTCTTGCCTGGAAGCTATCTGGAGGACCTGTGAGGGAGATGAAGGTTGCTGAATGCACTCCTAGTACATGAGGCCACATGGACTCAGTCTTCCACAATCATGCAGATATATCTGTGTTCAGGAAGGAGTGAGCATGTGTGACTCCTGCTACTGAGTGCTGTCAGGCTGGGCACCAGCTCCATTAGCAGAGAGCTGTTGCGGCTGTGGCTCAAAACGCCGCTGGAGGTACCTGCACCTCTCTGCTACCTGAGCAAGGACCCAGGGTCTAGCAGATCTGGGTGGGACATCTGGTTGGACCAGTGTTCCTTCCTGGAACAGCAATTTTTGTGCACTTAGTGTGCAAACTCTTCAGGAGAGGAGCCATTGCTTCTTAGGACTTTATGGTGCCAAGTGCAGCACGTCTCTCCATGCTCTCATAACACAAGTAATAAACATGCGTTCTGGCAGGGGATCATCTGTCTGTGTTCGTTTCTTCCTTCAGAAGAAGGTCCTTCCATGGCTTTGTCCAACAGCTTCTTTTATTTTTCATTTTATTGTGGCTTGGTTGTTGGGCCGAGCCGAGGCAGCCATGGCACCGTTCCTTCTTGTGGGCGGTTTCCTGCAGCTGAGCAGAGGAGCTCAGGAGAGGCCGTGGCCTGCAATCAGTGCAGCCTTTTCATCCAGAGACAGAGAAGAAAATGCAGTCAGTCAAGTTGTTGTTTTTACACGTAGTACAATCATTCGATCTGTCAGAAACAAATGCAAATCAAGGGAGCGCGCTGGAGAAGCAAATGAATGCAAAACACAGGAACCAGTGAGCTGCACTTTCTCTTGAAGCTGGGCTTGGATTTGTGAGCAGGATTGACTCGTGTGGGAATGGCTGATATGGGTCTTGTCCCTACATAAACATGATCTGTCCTGTGGCCCCTCTGCTGGAGCCAAGATGCTCGGGAGGCACCTGCCGTGCCCCATGGGCCAGCCAGCTCTGCTAGGATGTAACCCACTGTTTTCATATACATTGGGTTTGATTTGCTTTAGGAGCTTGTCCTGTAAACAAGCTGTGTTCAGAAGTTGCTGCTTGCTCAAAACCTCATCTATCCAAGCAGCAGGAACAGGGAGCACATCTAAGTGTAGTCCTTCTTTCTTCTCACAGCTGGTAGATAAGATAAAGAATGGATGGAAGATCTTCACCCATCAGAGAGGCAGCTGGAGATACCAGAAACATCTCAGATGCCCCCAGACACCTTTGTGCAGGCAATTGAAACCTACCTCTTCCCCTTACAGGCAGCAGAGCCTAGGGAGCTGCTTGGCTATATGTAGACATCTGAGTCATCAGTTGGGTTGCTCCATACGGTCTGCTGACTGCACTGGCTATATCTCCACTGACCTTTATGGAGCTGAGAGCCTGGTGCCCTGCCCTGAGATACCTTGAATCTCCTCCTGAAGTGGAAAGGCTTCATTCCTTAGGCTCCCAGCGCCCCAGATACCTGACCTGACCTCCAGTGGCTGCTCCAGGAGGGCATGGGTCTCCTGCAAGTCCACCGTTGTCTCTGCCATGGTGGGAACAAAGCAGTACCGTTGTCAGGCCCAACACCCCAGCAAATCCTTCTGACCTATTAAAACAGAGGAAAAATAATCCCCCACTAGAACAAGAGTACCCTATTGCTGGGCTGTGATCTCACACTTTGCTTGGCCCCTGATGAGCATGGGTACCCTGGGGGTCATGCCACCCAACTGTTGATAACTATAGTTGTGACAGTTCAACTACTAGACCTGTGCTCTCTTCATAGTCAGCAGAGACAGAGACACTTCAGGGTGTGAATTATCTGAATTAAACCTCCACCGAGGGTAAGAGGAACCCAGCTGACCAGCACCCTTACTGTTCTATCCAATTATATTGTTAATTTTTTTCTCCTTCTTCCTTTTCCTTCTAGCTCAGACTGCAGGATGACAGACGTCAACATCAATCTCCCACCTATCGAGAGGAAGCTGGGACTGCAGATATGGGGCATAGAGGTATGACAAGGGGCGATGATGGCATATGTCTTCTGTGCATGTGTGTGTGTATGTTTCAAGAAAGAGATATTCTTGACATCATCTAGGTGGGAAAAGAGAGTGTTACAGAGGAGATACGGCAGGAAGCAGGACACCCAACTTCTCCTTATGCAGTTTTCAACATGTAATTGCTTTGGTTTCCTACTTTGTAAAACATGAATGTGGTGGGACTGAAACTGTTCCTTGAGCACTGGAGGCTTTCTCATGCCCTTCAGGAACCAGCACAAGGTTGCATTAGCACACCAGAAATGAACTCCTAATTTCATCAAGAAAAGGGGCTATGCATAGGTAACCTCAGTCTATACTGGCAGCTGCCATGGGGAAGGCACCTATTTTTGCACCAAAGGCATCCCATGGTGTATGTTGGTACTTCATCCTTGTCTTTCCCATTCTGATCAATGGAGACCTGCCTGCAAGGTGACCTGCTTGCAGTGGTGTTTGCTTTTGGATTGGAGGTGCACTTTGCTGAATTCTGCCTTTTTCTGGCCCAGTTCACCAAGAACATCCCCCTGCAAAGAGAGGGAGCATAGACTGAGTTTCAGAGTCCACTCAGGGGAACAGTGGGAAGGGGGCTCCAACGTGTCTCCAAGTGACAGTGGCCCTCTACAGGTCCCAGCTAGGTTCTAAATATGACAGGGTCTTTGCCTTTCCATTCCTCTTCAAAGCCCTGTACTAAGCTTCTTTCCAGAGGATCTGTAATTAGTGATGTGTGGCTTCACAAGGGTCACGCTGGTATGCTGGGAAACAAGTCAGGTGAGCTCAAGAATGTATGTCTCTAATTCCAGGGAACCACAAAGCCAGTTCAAGCCCAGGAGCTGCATGTGTGCTGGTGGGTGGCACACCCAGGCACCTCTTCTCAGCAGGCATGGCTGGTTAATTGTGCACTCCTACCAGATGAAGCATGCAATTAGGATCTGGAGGGATGAGGGACCCATTAGTGTCCTCAAGTCTGTCTTTTCTCAGTGCTGCCAGTTGCTATGAATCGCTGGCAAAGTGGTGATCCTCACAAAGCTCTGATAGTTATCTTTGAACTTACGGGTACTGACTGTAACCACCCAAAACTAAGCCTAGGATGAGATGTGCTCACTCACCTGGGAAATTTCCTACAAATGTAAGTACCAGAACTCTTCATCCTGACCTACAAGCCTTCTTGCTCTAGACCTACAGGATTGCAGAAGGGCAAGGAGACTAAAAAATACTTGCAAGTCTGTTCAAGCAGCTTCATCACTCAGCACTGGTGAGGCCACACTGGGTTCAGTTTTTAGCCTTTCACTACAATAAAGACACTGAGGTGCTGGAGCATGTCCAGAGAAGGGCAATGGAGCTGAGGAAGGGTCTAGAGCACAAGTCTGGTGAGGAGCAGCTGAGGGACCCGTGGTTGTTCAGCCTGGAAAAAGGAGGTTCAAGGGAGACTTTCTGGTTCTTGACAACTCCCTGACAGGAGTTTGTCACTAGTTGGGGGACTATTCTCCCAAGTAACAAGTGATAAGACAAGAGGAAACAGCCTCAAGTTGCACCAGGGGAAGTTGAGATTAGATATCAGGAAAAATTTCTTCACAGAAATCCATGGAATGGGCTGCCCAGGGAAGTGGTGGAGTCACCATGTCTGGAAGTATTTAAAAGATGTGTAAATGTATCCCTAAGGACATGGTTTAGTGGTCACCTGTCAGTGCTGGGTTAATGGTTAGACCTGATGATCTTGAAGGTCTCTTCCAACCGGAACAATTCTATGATTCTATGATTACCCCTCCTCACCCATTAGTACTTTGGGGATTTCCCCCCAGAAGTGGCTTTTCCCGGCTCACAAACACAGCCTTGATCCTTCCTTCTCCAAACCCTCATTGTCACCTTTCTGTTCCATCCACCCCAGTTGTCCTGTTTCACACACATCAACTTCTGACCCAAACACTCTTTTCCTTACAGAATATGAAGATGGTTCCCATACCTGAAAAGGCTTATGGGACTTTTTTTGAAGGAGACTGTTACATAATTCTGCACGTAAGTAATAAAGCCAGCAAACACCCGTCTCTTTGGTAGGCAACTGGTTCAACTCTTTTTCTTGAGTTCTCACTTGGATCCTAGGTATGCTCACTGGTGATAGCAGCACTGTGGGTAAAAGCGGTTGTGCACATGAGTTCACCATCTAATCATGCACCTGAATTTCATGTGACTGTTGCAACAACACTGTGTGTTTAGTAAATCAGAAGTCCAGAGGAACCATTAACATAGTAATTCATTAAAATTATTTATCTTCTAATCGAGTCATGTCCACAAAATGCCTGGTACATTCCTGCCAAACTAAACCAAGGCTCACATTTGCATGACTTACAGGAGTCTTTTGGGGATGTGAGAGTTGGCTGACTGGAGGGTCTCATTTTAGCAGATGATATGGGTTATGGAGGTGTGTCACTTTCTCTGTGTCACACAAGCAGCAGAGATGCTCTGCAGTCCTTCTCATGTCCCTGTGAGGACACTTCATCTGTCCCTTCCAAATTTGGTCCAAACCTATGTGCAAACAGCTAACCCAGGCTTGCCAGAAGCAGGAGGAACTTCTGAGAATCACCTCTACTATATGGGCTGTACAACATGCCTTGTGTTCCTCAAGCTCTCTGGGAGGATGATGTGTTGCACTCAGCTCCCAAACTTCCTTCCAAATCTCTTCATCTGCATAGAGCAGTCCAGGCCCTATTGAATCAATGTCCATGTGTTGGAAACCAGAAGTATTTCCCACTTCCTGGGTCTGAGTGTCCCTCCTGCAAACATCTCCGTCAATTTAGAGACAGCAAAGCCTCCACTATCCCACAGGAACCAAATGCACATCCACTATAAGTCAAGCTAGGAAAGCAGGCTGGGATAGCGACACAGAATGAGTCTCATAGTTGACTATGTCCATAATTTTATGACACCTTTAAAGTGCTGAATCGATTTGGTAGCACCTACCCAAAGACATGGTCAGAGGAGAACATGAGTGTCTTTGCAAGGAGCTGACTGTAGACAACAATATAGATTTTGATGCTCACAGCTTATGTTGCAATAGCTTCCCCAGGTAGAAAAGCCTTTAATCAGCCCACAACTCCCCTTTCCCCCTGCAGACAGGAAGGTAAAAATACTCATCTTTGCATTCTGCGTCTTGACTGGAGGCTCTCCAAACAAAGACAGTCCGCAGGACAAGGGGACTTTGATCATCTTCAATAACAGGGTATTAAATTGAGCGATTTTGCAACAAATTAATTAGCTGTGCCTAGAGGAACTGAGCTCTATTTTATTCAAGTTCTCTGGTGTGCTTCGCTGCGGTATCGCTGCACAAAGCAAATAAACAGAACTTAGTGTCAAATCCAGCTTACAAAATGAGCTTTTATTACCTTTCCCAGGTGTCCAGGATAGGCTTTAACACAGTAGGTGCTGAAAAATAACTGGCAGAACTCAAATAAGGATGAGTATTCCTGTTCTCAGACCTCTTGCCTCCTGTTTCTAGGCTGCTGGGGTTTTTTCTGTAATAAGAGGATTCACAGAGTGCGCACACGGGCTCAGCTCCGTCTGGAGTCACATCTGTTTGGCAAGTCAGCAGGAATTCAGAGGCAGTTTGTGTTACTATGGAGTGTGACATGAGAGAAGAAAGAAAGGAAAGGAAGGAGGGAAGGGAGGAAGGAGGAAAAAAGGAAAGAAAAGGAAAGAAAAAAGAAAAGAAAAGAAAAGAAAAGAAAAGAAAAGAAAAGAAAAGAAAAGAAAAGAAAAGAAAAGA